>JABFPM010004793.1:0-12120 GCA_022817325.1 Idris sp. 1 HC-2018 | reverse complement strand
GCATTATGAACCAAGTGCATTTTATTACACCGGAAATGAGACGGAATGTTCTAAACAACTTTTATCAACGATTGTGTGACTGTCAAATGGCAGAAGGTTTGCAATTTGAACATCTGATCAAGTAGAACACAGTACTGTACATAAACATCCTTATTAAGTACTGATAATTGTGAGAGACAAGGGGACTCACAGTAAACAAGCACCCTGAGGGAACAGAATACTACTACAGAAGAAAAATACGTATTTTTCATTTTCCGATCCGATGTGTATTTCTCGAGATATTTGACCGTTTCCAGACTTTTAGGACACCGTGTATGTATAGTAAAAATATATGGTCATCCGGCGTTTTTCTAACATGTAATATGTTAAATTTGAACATAAATATAGTAAATTACATTATGTATTTTTCATTATGGGGGTATAAAATGAAAAATAAAATTTTTGACCCACTCTAATGTATTTATTGGTAATTAACCAAAGTACACTGTAAATTAAACTTTTTGAGTAATCAAAATTTGTAGTAATATTGAAATTTTTTTTTTTTGGAAAGACTTGCAGCAATTTCACTATTGTACGTAAAAATACAAAATAACGAAAAAAAATCAGATATTTTGAATGCTACACTTATATGCAATACTATTGTAGCAGATGCCATTGAGTTTGTTTCCAAATGTAGAAACTACATTACGTATTTTCGTGACATTAATGATTACTAATTGCTCTGCAGAAAACACTGAATAAAAATCTCTTTTAGAAATACAATAAATCAAGAATGATTAGATTCACTTGCTTTACTGTATTAAATATTTAATTAGATATTTTGCATCGATTTTGATCACATTATCAACCTTTTTAACTCAAAATTGTATGAGCACAAAGTGTTTTTTGACTCTTATATAGTATGAATACAAGTCTACATGAATAAATAAATAGTAAAGAAAATACCGAAATGTATATTTTAGTATTTTATGAAATATAGAGAAAAAACTTTCAGATATTTATTGCATAAAAACAGTTTTGATTTGACCTTCGATTTGGGAACTATGGATGAACATTAATATGAATATTCAAATGCAATATCATGACAGGAGAAACAAAGTTGAAAGTAATGGTAAAAATTTAATTTGTTTAAGAATTGATTTTCTTCTCGGCGATTCATTAACATCTGATCTTCAACTATTTATAGTATAAGCTAATTTCTCTTATTCAACAATGTTGCATATCCGAAGTTCATCGTACATATTTGAGTAAGGGAACAAGTTCAAAGCAATATATGATGTAACTAGTTTTATAAAATATAACATTCTATATAGATTGTTGAAGTTTCTAAAACAAATTCATTAAGCAATTATTTTCAAGCCATATTTTGTCGTTAACAAGTTAGTAATGCGTAAGGAACTTTACAAATATAATATGACTGTTATTCAATTTTTTCAAGATCTCTATATTAATCGAAATTTGACTTGTAGTAGATTTTTACTAAATTAAATTTAAATTCCTGTTCTAAAATCATGCAGTCTTTTTTTTCGAAAAAATATCGTAAATGCAATGAATTTTAAAAATCTGACTCCGAATTTTATATTTTAAATATCTAAGAAGTAGATATTATTTTTTACTTAGATTGATAAAACCAACTTACATGCCAAATTTCAACCCAATCGCTTATTCACACTTTTTATTTATATATTTTAGAATACATTTAACTTTTCAAAAATCGAGACTCTAAAAATTGATCGTTATCTTGAGAAAAAATCTCCAGATCTTGCTCAAATGTAATCAATCGATATCTAGCTCACCCTTAATGACCACACAATCTAATGTGGACTACACTTAAGCCTGATCTGGTTCTCATTAAGCTGAACAAGCTAAATGTAAAGCTTTTGAGCCTAACGCCCTTTTAGAAATTGAGTGAGTGCCAAACATAGCCGTAACCAATCAAGGATGTTAAGGCTAGCAGAATTAAGTTAAACTCGAGAGTTTAACTGTTATATAAAAGAGTTATAAACAACATTATTTAAATTATGTCAAAAAATCTGTCAGAATTTTTTTTCTTTCCATAAATGTGCACTTGAAAACAAAATCAAAATATTTTTAACACAAAATTGATATTAATTAAAAACAAAACTTAAACTAATAAAATAAAATTTAAATGTACTGTTTTAAAAGTAAGTCAAATGTTGAGAATTGATTGCACTTTGTTAATTAACCAAAATTTTGATTTTGCATATAAATGATAAGTAAAATTGTATCGTTTCAACTTCTGAATTATTTGAACACATTCAATTTTTTTCAATAATAACAAAATTTAGTCGTTTATTTGTGACATCGAGCCTGGAGAACGCTTATCCACTTTTGTAAATAATACAAATATCGTTTAATTGAATCAGAATTTATGAAATTAACGTTTTAATATTTTATACAAAATTATTGTTGAATATAAAATCAATGAAGGTATCTGCCACATAAAAATTAATTGATTTCAAAGAAAAAATGCATTTTAGCATTTTAAATTAAAAATTTCCTTTGCATGCAATTTCAGCAGTGCACCTGTTTAAATATTAACTGAAAAAGCATATCAGATCAAAAAAAGTTGGTAATCTGTGAAAATCATTTTTTATTCATGCTAACACTGATGATTTTAAATTCAAACATTTTAAAAATGCAAGGATCTTTATGTTTTTTTTTAACAAAATTGACTTACAAGCAAATATTATTTTTGCAAATAAAAAAACATCAGTTTTATTATGAACTTAAAGCACAATCATGCAAATATGATTTGTAATGCTATAAATAGTAAAATTATTATGACGTTTGATATATTTGCGGAGGTTTCTCGACTTTTGCAGTTGAAACAGAATATTTTTTTTACCAATACTTCTGAAAATGTAGACAAAAAAAGAAAATGACAAAATATTGTCATTATACACGTTTCTGTTACGAATCCGTTTGTACGTTCATATTATTTTCAATAAATCAGGCTTACTGTTGACATTTTGTAACTTATGTTCTCAATATAAGTCCTTCCAGCTTTATGTAGCTTTTATAAAATCGTGAAAAGTTGTGTCTCTCTTTAATCAACTTTTTACATTTTGAACAGTACATAATACCGAAACATTTTTCAAATATTTTAATAAAGATACATTTAAATTGTACAAAATCAAATTTAAGTAAATAACATTTTGTTTAAAGCTGTCTAACAAATTTACTTTTTTCTGCCAATCCATAAATATAATAATTTAATAAAATTGTATTATTTAGCCTCTTATCAATGAGAATAAGCTGGTGTCAATCAGATCTATGACAATCACATGCTTTCGATCATTTAAACGAAATGCATGCACTTATTCTCATTGGTACTTCAAAGCTTTCCTTCAAATACACACTTTTTGGTGCTCAAAAACCAATGATAAAATGTTTTGAATGTACTCGTAACACTAATCACATTTAAAAATCTTCAGTTAAAAACAATTGATGGATTATCGACATTCTGTGACCGGGTGTCATTCATTTGTCTGTAATTCGTGTTCCACAATAACGAAAGAGAGGTTTTTTTTCTCGTATAATTTGAAAATACAAGGGTTTCGTTATCAAATTAAAATGAAATTCTTTTTAATCGAAAAACTGCGAATAATGCTATTAATATTCAATGCATCGGAAAATTTTAAAGAACGAAAATTGGATGAAAATACAATTAAACGCAACAGAATTTTTTTTAAACTAAAATTTATTTGAACATTGTACTTTGGGTAAATATTTTGCAATAAAAAAAGTTCAACGTTCGAAAACATAGGTGCCTTTTAATAAATAGATAAAAAAAAGTACAGTTTCTCTTCCTAGTTGATAAAATGTTAAATAAATGAAAAACCAATGTTTTATCACAAAGCAGTTATAAAAAAAGTTTGAAATTTTTTTTTAAAATTATTTCACAACAAATATGCACAGCATTTTTCGTAGTTGACTTAAACTTTAATCATCGCTGAACTAATTAAATTTTAATTAAACAGTTCTTAGCCGTTAATGGTTTATTTTACGTTCAATTAACCAATTTTAAACCTCGTAAAAGCGTTTATTTAACAAATTCAATTAACAGCAGTGTTTCCTTAGCAATGGAAATTGTAGCAATGGAATATTCCAAAGCAAGAAGAAATAATTGAGAGAAATTATTTTATACAAATTTAAAATATTATAAATAATCAAACCATTCATTTTGTAAAAAAAATTAATTTGTTTCAAATAGATTTTAACTTGATGTTCTTTCTTGTACATAATAAAAATTACTCGAGTTTGAGTTTGATTTTACAGTTGAACAAATTTTTTACTTATAAAAATTATCTTATTAATTGAGGTAAACATACTTGCTTTATTATTTAATAATTTTCATCGCAGCTTGTTACAAAAATCATAAGAGAAAAACACTTTTCATTAAATCAACGATTTATTATTATTTTCTGTTGTTTATTCTATCAAAGCTTGTAAAAGGTAATTACAATCTACATCAAATTTGAAAACTGTCTAATCATAATTAATTAATCTCTTATATTAAAAACTTCATCTAAATTGATATTTTGATTTCTCTTGATTTTAATAATTAAGTTTTAATTAGCCTTCAATATTTTTATAAATCAAATAGCATAGAAAATTTCTGCCGATGGTTATTTTGAAATTTATATTTCCATTGTTTTAATATTGCCTTATTACATAAACCTCGGTCTAATTTGAAAAATAGTTAATAACATTAGCATCAGATATCGCGTCTTCTTGTTAGCTTCTCATCTTGTATAAGCAGCATACAAGTTTCATTGAAGTTTTTGTAGCTCAAATTAGCAGACATGAACGAAACTCTTAATTACACAAGCTTGCCACTTATGCTTTTTATATCAGCATCTTCACGCGTAATCAACTTTCAACACTTTCCGTCATTCTTAAACAGATGTTCGGCCTACAATGAAAAATAGTTATTTCGCAAAATTCTGATTTAATTAGCAAAAAATTAAGTGTTACAAAATATGTGCAAAACTTTATTGTATGAGTTGACATTAATTAAAATTTGCAAGCTGATACTCTTTAATGAAAAATAACAGGCAAGTTATGTCAATTAGTACAATTTTTATATATCATATTATTGACTGATTGCTTTTCTTGCAGATTAAAAAATAATTCATCCACGAATGACGCATGACTGTTCGTAAAATGCATAAATTATACATTTTTTTGTTTTCCTTGAAAGATAGTTATTAATAGAGCTTTTTGTCCACAAAAGTTTGTAAAGAAAATTCAACCAAAAATGTAAACTTCCCCAAAGTTTTACCTTACTAATCTAATTAAAGTTTTTTTTTCTTAAATCAGTTAATGCATCAGGGATGCAAAAAATAAAGGAACTCAAGAAATATACATAAACTTGATTTGCTTATAATATTTGAAGAAAGTTTGCCAAAACTTTTACCAAAGTAATTATATAAACTGTTAATTATGAACATGAGAGTAGTTTTTTTTACGAACTTCATTGTTTAGGCAGGCAAGAAAAAAAATGTCTTTCATTTTTTTTGTATTAAAAAATGAACATAACTTTAATTAACACACAAAATCTCACATAGGTCTTTTACCTGAATCAGATAATTATTTAAATAAACCTCTGTACTGTTTCAACAAAATTTCTAGTTTCAAGTTTATTAATTTCGCCGCAAATCGTTAAAAGTATAAACAAATGAACACATTTTTAGTTTGACTGTGAAAATTGCAATTGGCTATTGAAAAAAGTACTTATTATTTCATATTTTTAGAGAATAATTCCTTAATAACTTTTTTACTTTCAAATTTAAAATCAATTTAAATAACCAAGTTTTAGTTTTACTTTCATAAGAATTATAAATTGAAGAAATTTAATTATTAATCATTTGTTTGTTGGAAAAGTTGGAATGATTATTATTTTACTTTTAATAGACAGAATGTTCAATTATGTATTAATTTTCATTTCTATCTCAGAAGCAAAAAAGATTTCAACTGCAAGAATGTTTCAAGCAAAATTTCTTAAACCGATTCTGTATTTCCATTATCTGAAAAGCAATTGCTCAAAATGAATTATATATCACATAAAACAATTTACGAATGTCGATTAACTTTGAGACAATGTCTTTTGTTTTCTTTTGACGTTTACACAACTGAAATTGTCAAGCAAAAGCACACCAATCGGAAAGGGGTTGACCACTTGAAACTCATTATGAGTTCATAAAGGCCTCCAAAGAGTTGTAAGAAAATAAATGCATTAAAAATGTGTATTACATTGAAAAAAAAATTATTCGTTATTTATCACCCATTTTAAAAAATACTTTAAAATCGCACAAGAATGCATACAATTAGTAAACATTAAATAACCTTAAAACTTATGAATAACAATTCAAATTACTAATAACTAATAAAAACAAAAAAAATACGGCAAATGTTTGTAAAATTTATAAAAATACTTCAAAAACAAAAATTGCTAGCACAATGACTGCTAGAAGGTATTTAGAAATATTAGATTATGAGTATAGATTAAAAGTTTGTATAATGTTGAAAATAATTTTATTCAAAGCCATATTTCTTAAATGTAACAGAGATCAAAAGAAAAGGCCACACATGTGTTTTAATACACTCAACTTTATCTCGAAATAATTAGTCATCAATATAGAGTATCTCATAAAGAGACCGTTTATAAATTACATAACACTAAAAGGGGGCTGGTATAAAAAAAAGTTATGGTACATTATATAAATATATACACACGAGAACCAAAAAAAAGAAATAGTTCTGTGATACATAATGCTAATATTAATTTCTTAAAATTAAAAAACAAAATTATTTAGGTATCTAAAATATAAAAAATATTGATAGGGTATGGTATTATATTTTAAATATTTTATAAAGATTTATAGAATAAGTTAAGAGTAATATGCAAAAAAATGAATTGGTATTACTGTTCTTATTTTATATGTCCTTTTACTTGTTATCTTAATGTTCAAAATAAAGATGATAATAATAATTGTTTGTCTTTATACCAAAAGTAAAATATAACCAGAGCAGTTGTAGCGTATATACATTCGTATATAAAAACAAAAATGTGTTCTGTAATTATTGTAAATGAAAAGGTGTTGAGGGCTTTCATCGCGTGATAGAACACAAAACCCGACGGTGACAAACTGATGCTCTTAAGACATATTTATAATGAAAATATATTGCATTAATCAAATTAATAATAGTAGTGATATCATAATTAGGAGAAGAAGATACGATAGCACATAATTTATGAGATTTTTACCTCTGTGAAATTTAGTTTGTTACGAGTCTCATTAATTAAATGTAGTTTATAATTAATACTTACACTCGTAAGCGCGAGAATAATATGATTTGAGAGGAATTTTTCTTGTGATTAGCAGTCTGTATAAAAAAGTAGGACAAACTTTTTGTATGAAAACTATTGTCAATTTCTCAATGTGATTATCTCTTAGAAAATTAGTTTCTTCGAAAGCGAAATTGTCACTATGAATTATGAATTTTTTGTTTAAATTAAAATTTGATGCAAAATTATTCGTTTTCATATAATTATGTTAATATAAATTGAAAATTATTTGCATTAAATGAAGTTTTAATTTAATTTAATTAATTTTCAAATCTTTATATTACAAATTTTGATAAAACTTGTTAACATAAAAAAAGAATGTTTATTGTTATATATCAATTTAAATGTTAAATTTAAAAAATCTGTCACCTTAATATTCGAAATAAAGTACTCTAAACTACCGCTTCAGTCTGCAAAAATGTTTTATGTGATTGATCTGTATTAATTTTTTTTCTTTGTGACAATAAAACTGTTTTACGAAAAAGTTACAAAGTCATTCTACATTGAAAAATGCTGAATCGCTCAATATGCATGATTTTTCAAAACATTTCGAAGAACTTTGGGGATCGATATCCTTAAACTGAGATCTCTGCCGTTTGCTGTATCTGGTGTCAACCTAGATTAAGAACTCGTTTGAACTTTTTAAATCCCTCCGTGAAGACTGTAAGGCTGGTAGCGTTAAACAGCTCTCTTGCGTGTTACCATAAAATTGGAAAACACTTCTTTCAAAGAAGCTTTGAATTGTATAGTAAAATATTTATTATGCCCTATCCTTTTTATATTTGATATATATCAAACTAATAAGGATAATAATTTATGATATTTTTTTTGTGAGACAAAATTCTACACTACTTAGTACGTGTAAACTCATTTTTGTATTCAATAGGCATAACATCAATATTAAAAACAGATTGTAATATCAATATTCTCATAACTTGATAACTTTGAAAAAGACCGAATAATTTAGTTTTTGATCGGATATTTGAAGTTAAAACTTGTACAACTTACCAAACCCTTCTATTATTTTTTACTTTGATCATAAAGTTTTAGTTATTTACCACTTAGAGACCACTGAATTATTGAAATTGAGAATCTAGATTTTTGAGTTTTAATAGCAATTGGGAGCCTTATACCGTAATATGGCGAATAGGTAAAAAACTGAGGAAATTTACAATTTAATTATTAGTTAATTAATCATTTGTAATTAGAGGCTTGTAAAAGCAAGCTCTTCTTCTCAGATTAATTAATGATAGCCTATATAGGTCTTATAAAGGCCCAAAACGGGGTACATTAATTAAGGCACACCTAGACAGAGGCCTTCAAAATCGTTATTGATTACGATTTTTATTAAATTATCATAAATAAATAGACCTAATTTTGAATACAATTTTAAAGTGCATGTTAGAATAATGAATAATTACTCAAATGTTCTTTAAGGGGGGACATCACCCTGAGCGGTAAAAAATTGAACGTTTTCTGTGAATTTTGTTTAAGTATTAGAAATAAAATAAACTGTCCAATTATTTTTGCATATTATAAAGGTATATTTAAAGATTATTTTATTTTGCCTCCAGGAAATTGCGCTTCAATGACCTCTAGCACTGAGAAATCTTGAAACATCGGAGAACAATACTGAAACCTTAAGAAAATAGCTAAAATGATAAAACTATTAAACAATCGCTATGCTAGGATTTAGACAATTCATTTTACACAATTTAAACAAAACCTAATAGGTTGAGTAGATTCTAAGAAAAACTAAAGGTCAATTCAAAAAATGTTATTTCGAGAAAAATGCGTTTAAAGTTCTGTTAGTTTTGTGAGTTATGTTTACTGTAATGTAAAGAAGTTAAATATTGGAAAACCGTTTTCAAATATTGAAAAAACATTTTTAAGGATTTAAAGATCCAAAAAATGCAATAAAAAAATCGATTTTTAAAATGATGTCTCCCTTAATATTTACAGAAAATATTTTACTTTTAATTATAATTTTGTCCTTGGGTTTATTAATTATTGTTTTTTTTTATTTCAAATTTTGTTTAAAACATTGTCAAAATTTACATAATAACGTGTATGCAGAAAATGTAAAACAATATCAGCTGAGTAGTAGTCCAGTTAAACATCGGATTTCTAAAGTCTTCCGTGATCTTATGGGTTAAATATTTTATTTGACAAAGATAATACCCTGCCATCATGAGTTGAATTTCTAGTTAAATAGAATTTTCATTATTTTAAAATATAAATGAATTGCTTATATTAAGAAAAATTATTATTATTAACATGATTATACAAAAATTGAAATAATAATTTCTATTGTTTCATTGGTTTTTAACAATAAAAAAAAGGTTATGAGAACGCTTTAATAGGGCCCTTATAGACCCTAATAGTTTGAAGTAGATAGGCAGTATATAGATTAGGCGTTACACGCCTTCTATAGGCCCAAATATAACATTCATAGGGCCTACAAAGGACTTTGAAATTAATCGAGGCGAGCCTTTAAGGGGCCACATGAACGTAAATGCCTGCATGAAAAATTGTTTTCTCTTGAGTTTACATTTTAAGTTTTATTCCGACTTTTTTCTGATTTGATAAACTAACATTTAATAAACAAGCACAAACTTTCTAGAAATTAGAATAAAAATAATTAAATAGAAATACATGTAGTTAAAGTTGGTTAACTGGTACACAGAGTTAATGCTTTAAAAAGTATAATTTATACAAAGAAATGAGTAAATAAAGATCCTTAAACTATAAACTCATGTAGCCAATTTTTCGTTGGTTTTCCCAAGATGCTTATCCGAAAAGCGAAACAAAAAATAAAATCAATTTTTCATATTGAATTTAAATTCAACATTTTTTTAGTTTTTCGAAGTTTTGTTAAAAAATAAATTTGTATTTTTTCAAAAATCATCTAATAATCATTTGAAAAAAAAAAAATTTTTGGCCATGAAAATTAAAACATAATGTGTCTTGATTAAAGACCTTTGATTAAAGAAGGTGCCTTCTTAAATTAGCAGTTTGATCAACTTCATTTTACTCTATGGTATAAAATAATCAGTATTAAAATTGTATTCAAAATGGCTATAAATTGAAGATCTGTAATTTAGAAAATCAAAGAAGAAAATCTGGATACTGAAATCAAAAAGGTACAGTCAAATTTCACAATTTTCACTAGCGCAGGTGCTGGCGTTTCCGGAGACGATTCAGCGTGTGACGAATAAACGTCATGCGAACGACAATTGAATTAATCCGCTTGCCTTGTCATGATAAAATAAAAATGATGGCAGAAATAAAAATAAAAACTGTATTGTGAATTCGGATATTAATGAAAGCAAATGAAAATAAAGTTTTCTTTAAAATAATGAAATGTATTTAAAAAATTTAATACAGTAATAAACTTTAAGTACAATCAAAGGATATTTTTATCTAATAATTATTTTCAAAGTAATATTTTTATTCTTTTTTTTATTTTTAAGATAATCAAAATATCAGTTTTTCAGCAATTAAACTATTAATAGAAGTGTTAGGCAATCTTAAGTTAAAAAGGCACCTTTATTTTTTTCAAATAATGGAATTATTTGTTTTAAAAAAAGACACACACACAAAATTATAAACTTCGCAATATGTTCTATACACAAAATTCAATTTAAATGTTCGTATGGATAGAATTATTGTTAGTCATATTGCTTTTATTTTAAATAAAATAGTTAGTTATTAAAAAAAAATATATATATATCAATATACATAAGTCCAATATTTCAATTAGCAAAACAAGAAAGTTCCACGCCTATCATCACTATTAAAAATGAATGTTGATATACAAAGTTTGATGTTGGAATTTTTTTTAATACTATATGCTAATAAAAACACCCTCTAATATAAAAATAATAAAATTTGAATATTAAACCAGTCTACGTATTTTGAAAATAGTGTAGAAATAATGTTAATATAAATTCTATATCACATGATTTTTAAATAATATTCATGAGTAACAACTTGTTTATTGCCTTTTTTTGTTTCTAATCAATATCTACATTTTGAGCGGAAATTTTTTTATTCTAACTATATCTTTTTATACAACAAAAATGTGTGATTTTGAATACTACTTGCATATCTTTTGAAATCGAGAGTAATTATTCATGAAATTATGTATAAAATGAAAAATTCCAAAAAAATGCAGTTACAGCTGTAAATTAAGTTGTGTTTTTAATTATATTTAGGACAATTATTATATATAAATGACTGCAACCACACTAAAACTTCAAACCTATTTCAATGGCAGTATAATTTGGTAAACCAAAAGTTTTTTGCTGATTTCAAAAATTCGATTTTTCAATAGAAAAAGACAAAACTGTAAAACATATATTTGGGTGGGTCGAAATAGTAGTTTTCACGAGTGCGAAGCCGAAGCTTAATTTGAAAAAATAAATCATTTTGTTTTAAATTATTCAAAAAAGTGAAATTTCAATAGCCCGAGCGGAAAAAAACAGTTTGGATAAAGTTTGGTAATAGCCTGGATGCAGTCTGGAAAAAATCTGGATCTCGTCTGGAGAGAGAGTCTGGATTCAGTCTAGGTCTAGTCTGGGTCAAAATAATATCCAGACTTTATCCAGAAATAATCCAGATTTAATCTAGATTTTTCCCAGACTGTCTCTGGACTCATTCCACAGTTATTTCCAAGTTGCATCCAGACTAATGTCAGATAATATTTAGTTTTGTACCAGGCTGAATCCTGACAGTATCCAGCC
>JABFPM010004792.1:0-12120 GCA_022817325.1 Idris sp. 1 HC-2018 | reverse complement strand
GACAGGGTTGGGAACGACCTGGTTGGTACCTTCCAGAAGGCACTGTTCGAGTTTCCCCTTATGACTACCAAGGGAGTTATGGATCCAGTCGAAACATTCAGGATGCTTACGCTGAAATTTTGAAAAAAGATTATACTTTTGATTTTCCTGAACATCACAATATTGTAATTAATTAAATTTTTGGCAATACACAAATAATTATAAAATAGAAATATAATTAAACAATATTAAATTTAAATGATATTTTTAATAATAAATTTAATATGCAGATCAAAGCAGAAAGTTTAGCTTGTCGCAACAACGCAGCCCTTTTCGACATATCTTATTTCGGTAAATTTTATATTTGTGGTCCTGAAGTGCAAAAAACAGCGGACCATCTCTTTGTTTCTGACACTAATCGAGAAATAAATCGAACTATCTACACGTGTGCTTTAAACAAGCAAGGAGGTGTTGAGGCGGACTGCACTGTGACTGCAATTGAGGCTGGCTCCAGTGGCGTGGTGGACCCTATTTTTAAAGGAAAATCGTTTTACGTCGGTGAGGTAACGCGGCTAAATTCATGATTGTTCAGTTTCTCAAAGTATTAAGTGACTTATGTAAGTTCATTTGTAGTTGCTGGAGGCGCGTCGTCATATCACACCTGGAGTCATATCAAGAAAGTTATTGAAGACAATCAGTATAATGTTAGCTTGCATAATGCTACAGATCAAATCGGAATTTTATCTCTTCAGGGTCCCAATAGGTAAAAATACAATTACAAATAATAATTGACTGGTGTTATTATATTTCTGAACTTATTCAGTCTTTCTTTAAAAAGATACTTATTTTATATTATTAAATATTATTTAATTATAACGTACAAATAAATCAATTTTTTAAATTAAAAAATAAAAAAAAGAAGTAAATGATGTAAGATTACGGTTTGAGATACTAGATTATAATTAATTAAGTAATAATTTCATCAGATTTATCTAAATTATTTTGTAACTCGCAGAAATAATGGTTTTACATTAATGTAGTTATATCACGTAATTCATACTTAAAAATAATTATAAGTTTGATAAAAATGGATTTTATCAAAATATCTTAGAAAAATCGTTCATTGGCCCAAATTATGTAATGATAATGTAAAATATATTAAAAAAAATTGAAATTAAAAATAATATAATTCTATTTAAAATATATGTATTATATATTTTTATTTATAAAATGTATTAAAAATATATATTCATATATGGGGCATTCCATGTCAAACGTGTTCGAACAAAAATTTTTTTTAGTTGTAAAATTCAAATCGATAAATGCATGTTAATGTATAGGTTTATTTTAAATGAATTGAAAACTTTTGGAATACCGAATAAGATATATAATATTGTTTTAACTACAACATATTTGATTTCTAGAATACTTCGTTAATAATATAAATTCATTGATATTTATGAAAATGTTCTTGGTTATAAACAATAATCGAAAATTAAAACAGTTTTTTGTAATGTCTACGTAATTTTCATAAATTTTGTTTTTTTATTAATTTTTTTATTAATGAAAGTATTGTTTGATCTTAAAAATCAAATATGTTGCAGTTAAGACTTAACACAGTATTTGGTAGGTTTCATTAAAATGAATGCGGTCCGATTAAACAGAACATTTATTTACGCATGTTTAAAAACTTAATGAATTTTAAAGCAAAATCAAATAATTATATCTTATTTTATTTATATTTCCAAAGCTTTCAATTCTTATGAAATAAACCTATATTATATTACATATTAAGATGCATTGAATTTGACAGCTAAAAAATTTTTTTTGAGTCATGGCATGCTTGACATGAAATGACCCATATGATAATTATAAGTTTCATTTTACAAGAGTAAAATTCTAATTTATAAGAAAACAGTTTAAAATACTTTCAAAATCTATGTTTTAACGCTATAAATAATATTATTTTAATTGATTTGTTTTGGCACTACAAAGCCGAAAGATATTACAGTGTTTGGTCCATGAGGATATATCCAACGAGAACTTCCCATTTTCTACTTCGAAGCTGATTAAACTAAATGGTTGCATTGTTCGACTTTTTCGATTGACTTTTGTAGGAGAATTGGGATACGAATTGCATATTCCGACAGAACATTGCTTGGCAATATATAAAAAGATTTTGACTTGTGGAAGGGCATTTAATCTGAAACATGCTGGTTTTAGAGCTTTATACAGCCTCAGTAATGAAAAAGGTAAATACATTGTTTATAATAAAAATAAATATCAATATAATTCTATATTTAAACTAAAATTATAAATTGAACTATTTTTGTTAGTTGAGTTTTTGTTTGATAACACTGTTACAAAAATGAAGTCAGTTTTCCTCGTTTAAATCCAATATACATATTTTTTTTAAGTAATTTACAAAAATTTCTGTTTGAAATTTTTTTCTATTTGTGAAAGAAAAACTAAAACGACGCACATAATTACGATCGTTATAGGTTTCTAAGTTTAAAGTAAAAATATCTAAGGAAGGCGTGTACAAATGGCGCACACTAGGCCGAAAAGTTGCTCAGCAGGACTTCGCGGGAATTTTTTTACTATGACCTTTCTTTTCAAATATTGTAGGAAAAATTCGAAACTTTTTTCTATTTATAAAAGTTTAACTTTCAAAATCCATGAGTGCATATATCATTTACATTTTTTTTTACTTTTAAGCAACAAACCTAATGTTTGTAATAATGTGCGTTGTTTTAGTTTTCCTTACAAAAAATAAGTAATTTGATCAACTTTATTTGTTTTAATAAATACAATTTTTACATTTTTATATATAGAAAAAATTACACACATAAACATACAAAAAAATTCATTCAAAATCTTAATTTGTAGTCCAAATTTCAATTGTTAATAACTATTGAATTTGATATGATACACAAAAACAGGAAAAACTGTCAACTTAAGTGTAAATTTCTCTAAAAAAAAGTGTAAAATATTTTATTACGATTTTTTATATCAATTATAATTGATGTATTTAGTTTGTTAAATAAAATAATTTTCATTGATTATTTACAGAGTCATAATTTTAATAAGTAGAAAAATACAAAATAAAATTACTGACTATTAATTTTTACTTATAAAATTTAGGGTATCATTTGTGGGACACGGATTTGAGAGCAGACGATAATCCAGTGGAAGCCGGACTTGGCTTTTTATGCAGAAAAAATGCTGATTATTTAGGTAGCAACGTGGTACAAAATTCATTGGAACATGGAATAAAGAAGAAATTGATTCATTTAGAATTGGATGCGTGAGTATTTATTTTATTTCAATAATATTATCTACTTTAACTTTATTTTATATTCTAATAATTCTTTTCAACAAAAAACTTTTAATTATAGACAAGTTCCACTTTGGGGCTTAGAAACGGTATATAGAAACGGCGAAATCGTCGGATATATCAGGCGAGGTGATTATGCGTTTACTTCTGGACATAGTATTGGAAAAGCGTAAGTAATTTTTTTTATTTTTTTTAACATCATTATTTCATTATTCATTCGTAATTTTGTTTGCAGATATATAAAACATCCCAATGGTGAAAATGTAACTAACGAATATTTACAAAGTGGAGAATATGAAATAGAAATAATGGGAACCAAGTATTCTGCGCAGGCATATCTTCGTAGTCCTTTTGACCCAACTAATAAACGCATTCAAGGAGATTATGAACTTTAAGTTTTTTTTTAAATAATGATATTTAAAAACTACTATAAGTTTTTTTTTTGTTAAAGATAATGATTTAGTAACAAACAATTTGACTTGTAACTTGCTGTGATACTGGATTGACCGTTTTTGAAAAGAAACAATATTTTTAATAATTCTACGAAACAGTTTTAATACAGTCTTATTTTTTTACACAACAGTTTGCTATACGAAAAATAAAATCAAGCAAAACAACTTACGATTCAAGTTTCATTTGCTTAGTCATGAAATGGAGTATTATAAATGATTTTTTTTGCTCCTTTTTTTCAACCGCTTGCAAAGACTGACGATTGAATGAACCCAATAAGAATTGGATCGGAAAAAGAATGATTTGGCGCCAGTCCTTTAGTAGTTGAATAATAATATCACAGGAAAAATGGTTATTAAATTATTAAACGGTTCCGCGTACAGTCGTATATGTTTTGTGCTCGAACACAATGGGGGACATAGAGACCGCTTAGAGGCGGCGCCAAATTGTCGCATAGATATATATTGTGTCTCGATTTTTACAAGATCAGAAGGTGTCTTCTGTGGAATTGAAAACCAGGTAAAAATATTTATTACGGTTAGCTATAATAAAAGTCAACACGATTCTAGATTTGTAGGGTAATGCACTTAAAGCTAGAATATTATTTTTTTATACTACTTAAGTTAAATTAAAAGTATTAATTATTCAATTTTATAAATAATTCTTTAAAACAAAAAAAAAAGAATATTTTGTATTGTTAAAAAATAGAGTTAATAATTTAAGATTTTGTAAAAAATAAAGATTTAAAGAAGTCAATAAATTATTAGAAAAAGCCAATAATTTGCTAAAAAACTATTTTTTGTAATAAAATTGAATTAATATTTTATATTGTTTAAAAAAATGAAGTTAAAATTTGCAAAAAGTTAAAGATGTAAAGAGGTAAAAGAAGTGAACAAAAAGTAGGATATTTTCAGATGTCTGAGGTTTGAATAATGGGCAACATTTTCCCTGAGTGTCAATGATAAAAAGACCAGGTAAAAAAAGTCAGCTGGTACCGAGGTAAAGAGAAAGCATACCATTCGGTGTTCCCTTTCCTAACAGTACCTTTAACAGTCAATGGGCTTGTCAAATTTTCGAGTCGACTCACAGTTCACAGTGTTAGAAGTGGTTCGAAGTTTATGGAGGAGAGACACGTTATTAACATCTGTATATATATATTCGTGGTTCAAAATATTTAAAGAAATATGCACTGTACGGATATATCAGCAACAAATTCATTTGTGTTAAAACACAAAAAATTAGTGCAAGGCTGGCAAAATCAAACAAAAGATCAAAAACAAAATAGTGGTAAGGAATTATATATTTTTGTATATTTTAAAAACAAAAATCATATTGAACATTTTATTATTATTTTTTTTAATAGATCAATTTTTTTTATAAACTAATTAATATTTATAATGGAAGAATTGGAATATGCAATAAAAATCAATATAATTGATTTTTAATATTTTAGATAAACTCTATGTATTTTGAATTGCTATGTCAAAATTAGAATTAAAATATAAAAAAATTATGTTGAACATTCAACAATTTTCTACGAGTTATTTATTTAAAATTATTTGTTTATAAATTAAAATTACGTTTTTAGTTTTAATTAATTATTTTGTGAGTAATATATTAACTATTGCAGTACAAAAATAATTATAAAATCAAGAGTGTTTATTAACAAAGATTGAACATTATTTACTGTAATTGCTATAATATTCATTATTTTTATTTTTTATAAACTACTTTTCAAATGTTGTACCATTTTTTTGTATTTTAAATATTGAAACATAACTTATTTTAAAAACATATTTTTTCAGATAAATTTAATCTGGAAAACAGAAACAAAACGTACTACACGGCCGATGATATAAAGAGTAAGTAAATGTAATATTATTATTTTTATTTTATTTGCTCTTAGAAAATGTTGGACAAATTAATATAAATGATATAATAATTGTTAGGATAATAATTATATTTATATACTCATGATCTAAAAAAATTATAAATCTGTAATCAATGAAAAATAATTGCTAAAGTGTGTTAAGGGGATATATCAATGACTTAAGTGGCAGAGAGATCAAATTATCTGAGTTTTTATGTGAGTGGAAAAGACAATTTGAAAACATTTGATACTCCTTTTCATATAAATTATTAATTCTTCACTTTTTTTACAGTCTGAAATGCTATTATTCCCATAATTTACAATACTTTTTTTAAGTTAATTGTAAGAAATGTAGTGTCACATTAAATTATAAATATGTCATTTAAAAGAAAAAACTTAAAAATATAACTCAAACAGATTTTAATTAATTTTATAATAATAATTTTAGATTTCAAATTTGTCGACTTAAGTTGAAATGTTCTAAAAATATATAATACTAAATAAGAATTCTTAATAAAAGAATGAACAATTTTTAAAATTTAGATATATTAAACAATACTTATTTTATTATAATTCAAATTATAAAATACTAGAATTATAAGTTAAATTTGTTTAAAAAGACAACAATTTAATCAAAATTAATTAGTTATGAAATCTCAAGCTTATGTTTTCTTTTGATTTCTAATTTAATTCATAAATTTTATTTTTCGTTGCAGAAAAATGGGCTTCGCTTTGTAATGGTAAAAAGTGAATGAATAAAAGTAGATCAGTACAAGTAATTATCTGAAAATTTGATTATATTAACTAGAAAATAATTATAATAGTTAGTTTATATTATACAATTTTAATTTTTGTTTCAGAGCGATGAAGTTGGAAGTGAATATTATCAAAATGTGACACGGTGATACTATTTTAATCGTAGGAATAATCAAGAATACCTTTATGTGCTAAAATTAAAATTGTATATATCTTTTATAATTTTATTAAATATATATATTTAAATGAGTTTAAATGTTTTTTTTATTTTTTTAATCCGATTTATATTCCTTAAAGGTCGGGTTTCATTCTTAAGAATCTCAAAGATAAGTGTTTGTAAAAACCCAGGAAACATGTGTGCAGATTATAAATTAATTTAATCTATGTTATATTTCCGTTTAGAAATAAAATCCAGTTTTGATTTGTTCAATAAAACTTTTTTCCTGCTACACTGTTTTCAATTGAATGCCCGGATCGAATAACCCGACATGCGCTCGACCGGCTTTAAGTTTCCCAGATCGTGAGATTTTCATAAAAAAAAGTTGATTAAATTAAATTTAAAAAAATGCAATATTCAGCATAAAAAAGTGCATATCTTCTATAATTAAAAATTGTATAAAAGTTCAATAATTACTGTTAATTCAACAATAATTGTTAATAAACACTTAAAGTTTTCGCATAAACAAAATATTTTAAAATTAATTCTGTCATCCTAACTTGTCCATGACATCCTGACATCCGTAGATATATTTAATAAATTAATTAAAATGATTTTTTAAACCACTGTGTTTATTGACTTAACAAAGAAGCGCTCGGCCGAACGGCGCAACTTGTCGCGGTAGACCCTCACAATTCCGAATCGACATCGTTCCGAATTCGCAAGAAATGATTCCGAATTGAGAATCACGTATTAAAGGTCGTACACAATGAATGCACGGCCGCAAGTGCTGGTAAAATTTAAAGAGAAAATGAAAAAGAAAATTTCCTGAGTTTCAAGTATTATTCTAATTTTTCATATATTTGTAAATAAATAATCTGTTACTTTTAATCTATTTTTAATCTATTTTTATCTAATTAACACATTTTACTTTTATTATTATTTTTTCATTTTTCTTTTTTTAAGATTATTTAGTTTTTGATGCCATAAAGTGTAGTTTTTATTGTAATTAATTTATTTTTTTCAATTATACAGAATTTTTTAAGATTCATATTTGTTTTTTAATCTTAAATTATTAACTTTGTGATTTGTTTGTTTTTTTTCCGAGAAATATAAAATTTAAATTCACAAATGTAATATTCACTATACATTTTTTCTGGAATATTAATTTTTATAAAACTAACAACCGATCGCGTTTAAATTTTGCTGTAAAAATATAAAGACTATTATATTATTATTCTATGTGTATGGGTGCATTAAAAATAATAAATTCGAATTTACAGAAAAATAACATTTTTTGTATTACTGTATTAGGTACGTTATAATACAAAGTGCTTTCAAGTTGAACATGCAGTTATAAAATCACATGAAAATAGTATATATTAAACTTTTCGTCATAAAATTTAAAAAAAACATGCTATTTATAATTAAATTAATTAATTAATCAATATTTGGTGTATTTTGATTATTCTCATAGTGTATTGCATCATTGCCTTGTTGAATGATTAATGAATTCTGAATTCACTTAATTCAGATAATAGAAAAAGAATTATTTAAGCTTATCTGAATGAAATCATTCATTCAACTTTCGGAATACAATCTTCAAACCTTCGGTGAAATGGCATTCATAACTTTCGTTAACAATTTCTGCAAAAAATGAAAGTTTTTAATTTTTTTTCATGTTTTTAACCACATTATTTACAAATGTAGACTCACTTGGTTTTTTTGAAACGTGAATTTGTTCTTCAAAACTGGATTCAGTTTCAGAGCTGGTTAACTCATTTTCAGACATCTAAAAACATAAGACATTAGTTTATAAATGTTGAAAAACTCATAACTTGCCTTTATGAATTTATTTCTTAATATACTTACGGTTTTGCGTTTTCTAATTTTTAATTGTCTCTCGTCTTCTTCTTTCTGTTTCTTCTTTTCCTTTACGTAACGGTTTGAAGCTGAAAATTGTGGATAATTAATGGGTACTTATTAGTATGTTTAGCAGTTTTAATTTTGGAAAAAAAAATATAATTTACTTTCTAAAGTCTGGACTAAGCAGTTCAATGATTCATAAATTTGCAATAAGAATTCTTCAATTTTGAGACCATTTTCTAATTTCTCCCATAAATTATTCAACATTTTTTCCTTCAGTAGATATTTTTTGTCTCTTGTAGGGGGTTCAGGGTTTTGAAGCTGCTGAATTAAACGCAAATGTGACATACACACGACATCCAGTAAACAAGCTGAAAAAGATATTATTGTACAATACACAAATTAAGTATAAATAATAAAAATTAACAATAAAAATATTGTTTAAATTAAGAAACAGTAATTAATTATTTTGAAATTAAATAATTGATACATAAATAACAAAATAAGTTTAGTGCTTACCTACAAATTTCTTTGGTGTTGGGTTTTTCTTTTGTATAAAATTGTTAAGTTGGCGATGGTAATTTTCTATAATATTGTTTGTACGAACAACTTGTTTATAGCAAGAATAGTCCTTGGGAGTCCAGCGTTTCAGCCATGTTTTTTTGAAATAATGAAAAAATTTATGAAATTTGACCAGCAAAATTTTTGCATGTTGATTTTTTTTCCAATTATTATTGGAAAGTAATTTAGTTAAACAATTTTTGGTGTAATCGAATCCACTTTGGACTTGTTCTTGTTTTGCTAATGGGAGGGATATGAAATACTTCATGTATCTATTGCACTGCGCTTGCAAGGTGTCGTATTGGATCTAAAAAATAATTGTTTCAGTTAATAATTGGAATGAGTAATATTTTTTTTTGTTATTTTAATAAATTAAGAAATTATTGTATTCTATAAAATTGCTCATACTAAAAATAATACCTTGTTTTCTGTCATCTTTGATAAACTCTGTACCTTTTGGGGGATGCCAAATTTTTTCATTTTTCTAAAAACTGCCTGCAATTATTATATTTGTATAATTAAAACTTGAATAAATATAATTGCACTATATTTGTAAAATTAAACAGTTCGGTATATCTATTTTAATATAAAACGTTATGCAAAATTGCTAAAATTAAACAATAATGCCTATAGAAACAAGATGAACGATTCTAGAAACGGCTATACAAGAAATAGTATTTACAATCCTGAAAACATTTGATTAATCAAACAAGTGCATGAAGCAAGATGTTTTGTCTGTCTTAACAATTAATTTACATAATTCGCGATCAATAAAAAATGGTTTGTTTTCAGTACTGTAATATTTTTTTCTTCATAAAAGTTCATAAAGATTTCAAAATAATTTTTGTTAATAAAAATAAAAGTATGCACATAATTGTTTTAATTAGCTCTATATTTTTTTAGTTTATTTCAAATTTACCTGACAGTAGTGGAAGTAACACTTGCGAATCTCTATCTCTCCGAATACTTTTTTCGCTGCTTTCCCGATGTTGTCTTCGAAATCGGTCATTAATAAATGAAATTTTAAATTGGGAGCAATCTCTTGTACAGTTTCAAACACTTGCATATATGCACTCTCAGTTTTACGTGGCATTAAGACCCAACCCAATGAAATTGCCTGCATAAAACAAAAAATTTTAATTAATAATATAAAAAAAATTTTAAATAAAAAATACAAATAATTAAGTATAATAATTTAGATTTCACAACACTCAAAGATTTTTTAAACTCTGTATTTAGTTAAAACGTTTTCTCTGATATAATATTTTTTTTCTTATAGACATTAAAGTTGTTTTTAAATATTCAATAAATTTATTTTTTTAAGAAACTTAAAGACAAACGTACTACACCATTTATTGTAACCATTAAGGTTAAAAATTGTTTTTTCCTACTTTTTTTTAGGGAATACAGATTTCGGAATCGCAAAATAAGTCCCATCTACATGTAAAACATAACTATCTTGTTCGGTGTTTTGCAGTTGCTCCAAAAGTTCAGGACTGTATTTAAAAATGCCTGCACCGTCTTTCAAAATTATACATTTAAGACTTCCATAGGGGTATTTTAAATTGGCATCATTAATTGTTTGTCCAAAATCTTCCAAGTTTTGTGGAGTTTTTATATTCACTGGATCTTGTAACCATCGCTCCATAGTTTTAAGAATATGCTCTTTTTTGAACTTTCCGGCTGCAGATGGGAACCTTGAGAATATTAAATAATGTAATGCAAAATTATTAATATTAATGATATTCGTATAACCGAAAAATAATTAATATATTTAAAATGTATATTTTTATTTTCTCAAAATATAAAATTAATATTTTATTGCCTAAAGAAGTTTAAAGTATCGAATTGCGATTTTCAAAATTACTCTTTTGTAGTTTCGGTAAAAATTTGCTGAGGTGTCTTTCTTGCATTGTTTTTGCATTTTAGTAAAATGCAATTCATGAATTTGTATCGAAGTAATTCATCCAAATCGGGTTCGTGGTTGTGCTGTCGATTCTTTCGCCTTGTAGATAATAGAACGACCTTTCCATCGCCATCCACTTTGCCACGACAATTACACTTCTTACCTTCCACACTGTAGTTTGGACAATTGACATAACTAAAAAATAAGTTAATAATATATATGTACATTATAATCATAGCTAAGTATAATCTTAGTGAATTTAATTTTTAAATTATTTTTTTACTTTTGATGTCAGTTGGGTAGAATCAGATGTAATAGTAATTAGTGTCGAAAAGTATCCAAAATTAGTCACTTTTATGTGTCTCTAAGAGTTAAACGGTTAATCATAGCATTTTAAACAGTACTTTTATTGATCAAATTGAAAATGCTACTTTTTTATAATTAATTTAACGTCTCATTTATTTTTGCTGCATTATGATGGGGATATTATTAATTTGAACATTGCCAGTCAATTCAAGTATTTATTATATTTACATTTCAAAAATTGTTTCGATAAAATTTTAAATATATTTTCAAGAAATGCCAATAATCAAAAATTAAAATCAATTCTATGCTGTTTTAGAAATGTTAGACTCAATTTTCTATATTCGTAAACATGAAAAAAGTAGAAGTCGATTTTTAGAAATATTTTTTATTTATCAAATATTGACTATAAAAACTACTTACTAAAAAAAAATTTAGATAATAAATTGCTTATCATTACAGTTTTCTATTTTTATTTAATCGAAAAAAAAAGTTTATAAAAAATAAATTTCTATAAAGTTGTAGAAAATTGTAGCAAAAAAAAACTTACGTGACGCCATCATCGCTTTTGTTTGTGTGAAAGATGTAATCATCTTTCATGTACCTTTTTTCCAAATCATAAATAGAATTATCTGCATTCCTTTTCTTTTTTTCTTTCTTTTTTTGTTTGTTTTTTTCTGACTCGGTCATTTCTTTGGTTTCCAAATTTTCTTGTGTTTCTGCCATTTTTTCTGTTTGAGTCATTTTTACTGTTTTTGACATTATTTCTTTATTTTTTTCTTTCATCTTTTCTTTCTTTTTTTGTTTGTTTTTTTCTGGCTCGGTCATTTCTTTGCTTTTCAAATTTTTTTCTGTTTCTGCCATTTTTTCTTTTTCAATCATTTTTACTGTTTCCGACATTTAAAAAAAAAAAAAAAAAAAAAAAAAAAAAATTA
>JABFPM010004791.1:0-12121 GCA_022817325.1 Idris sp. 1 HC-2018 | reverse complement strand
TTCAAAGCTCTCTATACAGTGAAAATAATTTTTGTGAAATTATACACAAAAAATACTTTATATATATATATATAAAATATAAAAATAAAAACACACTACAGATAGTGCAATAAAATTAATTTTTCAAAAGTTATATAAATCACTTCACAAAATATGATCCATTGTCACGATGACAGTTCAGGTCTTGCATGTTAAATATTTTCTTGAAATACAAATTCGGCAATTTATAAATGAATTGATCAAAACATTTGTTAATTAATTGCAATATTTTTAAACAAATTAGCCAATAAAAATGTAAGTGTTTAAAAATGAGTATAATGTGGTTAACATATATGCGTAAACAAATGTAGTGTATTCTTACAACTCTTAGAATGTAAAAATATTTGCGAAATGTAATTTTACAACGTAATTTACAGTGTAATTGTCCTGTCTTTTAGTGAGAGATCCTTTCTGGAAAATTTTAATTTCTTTTTACAAATCATACTTTTGTAAAAACCCAAGATATGGTCTTGGAAAATTGTACATTTTGCAGTATAATAATATTAAAAAGTGTTGATTAAAAATCCTAAAATGAAATTAGTCAACATTTGTGGTTGCAAAAACCAAGCGACGTAATGCGTAGGTCTACAAAATCAGACGTATTCCATTCACTTGGCGCCACACTCATTCATACACATTCAACTATATCAAACAGTTTATAAATCACATAAAAATGGTGATCTAGGGAGGGGACTGGTTTAGTATTGTTCAGCGTGAATTTACTACTCTGTTTTTTACAGTGATTACACGTGACAATAAATACAAAGCTAGCTGGTGGTAAATATATTAAAAATGGCTGCAATACTTTACTATCAATATTGCATATATCACAATTTTTCATTGATAAATTGGGACTACTATTTAATCCTGTATTCTTTGCTTGAAACATTCAGTGTGATGCAAATTCAGAAACCTTGAACACAGAAAACATCAGTGTATTTTTGAAAAAATTGTTTAAGGACAGTTTTACTGCAAATGTTCAAAGTTGATCCTAGAATCTTATTCCCACAACCTTTTTATGAGCACTATCAGAATACTTTTAGGACAAATTTTACCATGTCTATATTTTGTATTAATATCAACTCCATAATCCAACTGTATTTTGAAATTGTGTACAGATTTATTAGTAAAAGCAACAAATGCAAAAGGTGATGTACATTCTTCATCTGTTGGAGTCATGTTAGCGCCATGGTCAAGTAAAAATGTATTAATTTCAGTGTTGTTGTCAAAAACACTGAAAAGTCTCCTCTTTTTGTTCCCATCCTTAAATTTTTCTAACAAAAACTCTTAAAAGCCCAGTGCAGAAAAAATTAATTGTTTAATAAAAATCAATCACATATGGCGTTCGCAACGCGAGCTCAGATACAAATTGTTCTTATTTGCTAAGCGTTTTGTTATGTTAACTTTACAATCAAGATTTATGAAAATTGTTGATTTTAATCAATAAATCTTTTTCAACAACTTAGCTGATATCTCACTCAGAATGACTGTCAGCGTGGTCCAGGATAGATTTGTCCGCTTCATCTTGCTCGGTACAAAAACTACTTACTATAATAAATTAAACACAACAATAACAATTCATCACCTTTGTTGAAAATACACAGTTTTCATGATTTTTGTATCAAGAAAGTTTACGCTAATTTAACGAGGGAGGTATTCGCGACTAAATGTCTTCGAAACTATGATTTTATTGTTGTTTAAACATTGCTTACATAAAAACAAGAGTGGACAAGAGTAATTGCTAAACATGATAGAATCATTTATAGGTATATACCCAACCCTCATTCGATTTTGAATAAACTCAAATTGAAAATCGCAGTTTTTGCACTCCGTCTCATGGCAAAGTCTTTCTCAGACATAAAAAAAGTGAAAAAAGATTGATTTCACTAAAAATCTTGTAAAAAAATGTCTAAACAGAAAGAAAAACTCATTTAGTTTATTTCTTAACCTTTTGATAAATTTAACCCCAATTTTTCTATATTTCATTGGATCGTAAAGTTTATATTTCTTGAAATAATATTCCAATATTTACTTTTTCCATTCATAAATTTATTGTAAATTATTTTCAAAATGTTAAAAAATCAAAACAAAAATTCTTTTAATGTATTCATAAACAATAATCATTTAACTGTTCGAATATTCGTGCGCAAATGGTCACGTTTGCCAGATATCGTCTGCGCATGCGTGGAGTCTACAAGTCAGGGATTGTTGTGTGTTTTATAACCTGACGACGTTGTTTTTGCTGCGCTGCGAGTGTTATTCTGTCAAAATATTGTAACTGTCATTACAATGGGCTTATTTGGCAAGTCCCATGAAAAAAATCCAAAAGACATGGTAAATATTTCATCAAACTTGACACCACTCACTTTCGTAATACAATTTATTAACTAATTTCTCATAATTTTTCAAGGTTCAAGAATGGACATCTAAATTGAGAAAAGAAGGTTATCAACTAGATAGACAAATTAGAGGTGAGTCATTGCAATAACTCCACCTAAGTTTATTCACATAAACTGATAAAACTCTAAATGTACTTTTCATAACAAAAAAAAAAAGAAAAAAAACAATCTTACACAAAAATAATTTATCATATACATAGGTTATAAACATTGGTTGTACTACGAAATATCACACATGAAAATATCACGAATCGAAATATCACGCTTTAAAATATCACTTAAATTAGTTAAAGATTACAAGTCAAATAACATGCTAGATTACCTAAGAAACATTGCCCACAATTTGTAATATACATTACGTGCTTACTTATTTATTATATTTATTATTGTAAAACAAACAATTATTGAAATTTGTTATATCAATAAATACTCTATAATAATTATATATACTGTGATATTTTCAATAATGATATTTCGAATGAATACCATAAACATTAAGATAAACAATTATTTAAAAATTATAAATGTATTTACAAATTCTGTTATGAATATACATTATTTTTTGTCTTTTTAATTTGTAGCAATTCAGAGAGAGGAAGAAAAAGTAAAAAGATCACTGAAAGAAGCCGCCCACAAGAGCGACCGAGACGTGTGTAAGATCCTCGCAAAGGAAGTGATTCGAGCGAGAAAGGCGTGTGGCAAACTGCACACCTCGAAAGCTCAGCTGAATTCGGTTTCTCTGCAAATGAAAAATCAACTGGCCACAATCAAAGTTGCAGGATCTGTGTCAAAGTCAACCGAGGTGATGCAGGCGATGCAGTCACTCATCAGAGTGCCCGAAGTGGCCGCCACAATGAGAGAAATGTCCAAAGAAATGATGAAAGCCGGGATCATCGAAGAAATGCTCGACGAGACCATGGATTCTATTGAGGATTCAGAAGAAGTCGAAGAAGCGGCAGACGAAGAAGTTGACAAAGTATACATACATTATTTAAACTTCAACAAATATAAAGTACTTGTAAAAAGTGCTTTTCTGCTAGTTTTTCTTTTTTTTCTATTTCAGTTTTGTCGAAATGTAAAAATGTTTAAATTTTTTGCAGATCCTTTGGGAAGTCACTGCCGGTCAAATGGGCAAAGCTCCGGCAGTTGTGACAGACACACCCGGGGCTTCCAAAGAGGAAGAAGAAACAAGCGAGGAAATTGACGACAAAGAGCTTGAAGAAATGAAAAATCGACTACAAAGTTTACGCAGTTAAAAAATGAACAAACACGTTTTTGTACTTTGTTTTATTTTGTCTTAAAGATTAATTCTTTCAAAGCTTCAAGCTTTTTATAAAAACAAGTATTACGCAGCTTATTTCAAGGCATGTGATTTTAGTCAATACGTTCTATGTTTTTAATTTACTTAACTGAATGATGTGAAAATTAAAAGTCGTTGATGTTAAAGAAAAAATGTAATATATTATATATATATAATATTTATATCGCGACTGTGATGTATGAATATTCCAAAAAACAACAACTTCACACATAAATTCGCATATACTTTGATTAATTTTCAAATTACTTTATATACAATAATAAAATTTGCAATATCTCTTGTACAGATGAATGTAAATAATGTATTCAAACCAGCGTTTCTTCGCAACAGCTATATATTAATTAATAAAAACAACAAGAAAAATGGAATAATCAATAAAAGACCAACACAATGTTTCAATAACAACGTATTTAATATTTTTCCGAACATGCAACTCTGCAGAATATATTTTCATTTATATTATTTATATATGTACAGATGGTTTAAAAAAAAAGTATTTATATATATTAATAAAGAAACTAAAACCATTTCCAATTCAAGAAGAAACAATTCCATTGGTCCCTTCGTATTTACATTACTGGTCGAGAAACTTCAAACATGCAACAAAATCATTTCTTCTTGCTTCCTTTTTACAACCGATCGATGACTTTGTTGACAATCAACAGTTTTACCCGCGCCTTCGCTTTCTTCGGCAGCTTGTGCATGTGCGGCTTGATCTTTCTCAAAAAGGTCCGCAGCTCGCAAGTGATTGGAAAAATATTCCTACGCGTGCGCTCAGTCAGACGTCTTCTGGTTCTCGGTTTTTTTGTCTCCTCGTAAAATTGCGTCTCCACATTAAAATCCTCCTCATTCATCACCTCTACCTCCTCCTGGATTTCCATATTCAAAAGCGCGTCCCCGCCCTGGTGAAACTCAATGTACTCCGCCACCTGCTGGCTCTCCATCAAATCACTTGGAATTTCCTCAGTGATTATCGTGCCACTGTCCACCACCTCCTCCTTAATTTTTTTCTTCTTCGTCATCTTTTTCATCGCTTTCACAGGTTTCTTGCTCTGGTTTGGTAAATTGATTTTGATCAGCAGACCCGGGGGCATCGACGACAAACTGTGCACCGGAATGGGTGCTCCCAAATTTGCAATGTCCCCTGTAAAAGGTAGAATCACCTTTTTAATGTCGTTGTTTACGTTCGTAGAAATATTATTTGCAATAGCAAAGGGCTGCGAGTTGATGACCTTCCAGTTAGAGGGCGGTAGCGGCAGCTTCCTCAAATTACTCTCGATTTTCGTGGGGTCCAGTCTGGGGATGTTAATAGCCGTGGGTCTGCGGGACTTGCCTCGTTTCTTCGCCAGGGGTGTCGGCTTGTTGTCGATTTTGGGCTTCTTACTCGACACCAGAGGGCGCGCCTGTTTCCTCTTCAAATTCTCGTCGCCGTCCGCCAGACTCTCCACCAGACCGACATCCTTCTCGGGATTCCTTATGGTGGGCACCGCGTCGCAGGGACCCCCAATTTTGTGGAAACTCTGACCCCCCTCGAAGTGCTTCGAACAGAGCACGAGTTTTCGAATCTGATTGGGCGACATCTTCAGCAGGTCCTCTCGACCCAGGAACTGGCACCAGCGCAGACAGCGACCGATCTCGTAAGCCGGGAACGGATGGAATTTGTACTTTTCCACTTTGTTGCGCGGGTCAGCTCGGAGCCGGCCGCAGGCTGCGCAGGCCTGACTCTCGAGCACCTGCGGGGGCAGGGGTTCGAATTTCTTCGGCGGTTCCCGCGGTACGAATTTGTCCTCATTGAAGGTGAGCTCTGCAATAGAACTCTCGTCGGGAAAACGAATGTTCGGCACAGCATCGTCGACCAATCGATTTTTGAAGTTGGCGACAAACTGCGAGGAGTCGAAGTGCTTGGAGCAGATGTAGCAGAAGAGGATTTCCTTGCGGGTGAGCCGGTAGTAGGAGTTCACGCCGACGAAGTCGAGCCACTTGAGACAGCGGAACTCCTCGCCAGGGAAGTGGTGGAAGGTGGCGCCATCGTACTCGAGGTCGGACGGGTCTTTACGGCTACGACCGCAGAGCACGCAGGAGATGTTGTAGAGGGACTGCTTGGGGTCATACACGGAGGGAACGGCGTTGGTGTTGAGCCGGTCGTAGTAGTCATTGATGAAGTCCGCGGGGGTGAAGTGTTTGGAGCAGACCATCCGCTGCAGGAGCTGCTTGCGGGTGAGCTTGTAGAGGTCCTCGCGACAGCAGAACTCGAGCCACTTCATGCAGCGGGGCTCGTCGTTCACGGGAAAACCGAAGAAGATGTATTCCTCCTCGCGGTTGTTGGGGTTCATCCGCGAGCGACCGCACACCACGCAGGGATGAGGCATCTTGGGAGAGGATCGTCAGAGCGACATCTTTTTGGGCCTGCAAAGTTTGCGACGAATTAATTGTGGGATTTCATTTTTATGCATTTTTTGTAAATGTCCTTTTTTTTATTAGCATGTAATTTGGGTTGTTTTTAAAATATTGCAACTTTTGTAACAAACTTTTTTCAACAATTAATTTTTATGATAAAAATAAGATTTCCATACATAAAAACTATTTTGGGTAATAAAAATTACTCAATAATATGATTAAGGTGAGACATGTCGGACAGTCAAAACCAACAGTTTTTAACGATAATTAATTGTAGTATTTTTAACCATTTTATGAGTAATTTTATAGAAAGTTGTTAATATCTGTCTAATAAGTCGTCCTCTATACGTCTTTTAAAAAGTTATACAATTTTTTCATGCAAATTGGCAAGTTAAAAGTATGATTTTTTAAAAAAAGTCAGATTTTTATCAAAATTGAACCATGTGTATGTTTAATTATCATAAACGATTGTGCAAAATTGTAACAAGTTTCGCAAACTCGATTATGGGATGTTTAATTTCAAAATATTTAAAAAATACATGCCTTGTATATCTATATATATCATTTTGCCCGAATTCTAAATTAAATGTTTGAACTTAGAGATAGCCAATAATTATTCTCAAATTTTTACAGCATGTGTAAGACATTTAGAAAAAATCGTGTATAAAATTAAAAAAAATTCTGACTATTTCGCATTTCGACATGTCCCACGTTAACCTCATTTCAAAAATTTCCGAAAATCCGCCATTGTTTATGCCATTGTTTATGTTTACATTTGTAGATAGCATAGAAAATACTTGGTTACTTTAAATATCAAATTGAAATTGATTAAAACTTTCAACAGCAATTGTTTTGTATTTTAATGTTGTTTTACTCTTGCACTAACGGTCAAAAATAGTTGAAAACGTGTTATTTATAAAAAATATTCTAAGAAATCAAGTATTTTATATGCTATTTACAAATGTAAACATAAACGATGACGTCATAAATTATTTCGAATTTTTAAAATGAAGTTTATTTTCAATCATATTTTTGAGTACTTTTTTATAATCAAAAATGGTTTCTATGTATGGGTGTCTTATTTTTTATAATGAAAATTAATTTCTGAAATAAAAAAACATACTTTATTTTTTTGTGGAAGACTCTATTTTGATATAATTGGCTTTTTTTAAAATTGAAAAAGAAAAAAATGTGTAAGAAGGATTGAAACTAAAAATAAAAAAGTTATAATGAATTTTCTCTAAACAAAATTCTAAAAGTTGGTAGCTTCTAAAGTTTTTTTGTGTGTGTTTTTTTAAATACATTTATCTACAACTTTACAATTTAGATAAGAGCAATTATGAATTAAAAAAATCTGTTCAAGATTTTTTTAAATATAAAAAACGTTTAATTTGTATCTAAGTTTATCAATTTTATTAAATATTCGAAAAAAAATATAAAATTCTTAATTGATAAAATAAGTTTAATCTTCCCAAAATATATATTTTTTATTTTATCTTATTTTTTAATGATTTACTTACTGGCATTTCAAAATTCAATTTTCCAGAAATCTATTTAAAATTAATCTTTTTTTCTGCAATTGATTATTTTAAAATTTATGTTTTTATTTAATAAGAATTTTCATTATAAACAGACAGACTTTTCTTTTTGTTTTTGAATCTGAATTATTAGTTTTAATCATTTTCCATTTAATAATTTTAATATTGTAAATAAATTGAGTAACATGATGTAATTAATCATTAGTCAATTATAAGTAAAAAAACTGCTTATCATCATCATTAACATCTTCTTTGCAATTTAAAGTAACAAAAATTTATAAAACAAACCAAAAAAACCTTAAATTATAAAAAATCTAACAACTATTTATTCTTATTTAATTAAATTTAAAATGAATAAAATTTAAATTTTTTTTCAATTTGTAAATCAACTTTAGTTACAAAATAAAGTTCAATTTTTATAACTATTTAATTATTTAAAGCAATTAAAATACAATATTTAAATGTAATATCTAAAAAAAGTATTAACTTAAAGTTAAAATAAAAATAAACTTAATGAATTCAAAATAACAAAATTTCATTTTTTTAATTCCACCAAGATGTTTATAAATTTAACATCCAGCAATAAACATTTATAAAATAGATAAAAAAAATGGTCAACCTAAATACCGTTTGACTTTTATAATTTGAAAATGAAATTACATAAATTTGATAACAAAATCGAGACTTCCTGTTTTACCAACAAAGTGAATTATCAAAAAGCAAAAACATAACATATACAGTGGTAATAATATAAAAGTAATAAAACATATCTTACGAAATGAAAAACGACGTTAACAATTAATCCAAGAATCCGTGAGCGTGAACGTGCGACAATTGGTTGAATAAAATTGTTGTCGCAAAAAGTTAGCCCGTGTTGGCGAGAGTTATCTTGATTATCGGGCCAATGGAATCACGGCCAAGTGTGTGGTTCGGTCAAAAAATGAAACAATTTGGCGTGTGCTATTAATTTCCAGTTTGTCGTGTGTTGAACAAGCACTGCGTTTCTATAGCTCGTTATTCATTCGACATTGCTCTTACATCGGGGGCGTCGTTCGTCTGCGCATGCGCAATCTAACAATCCACATATTTCGAAATGTTAATACGTTTTCCGACAACATAACCTAGATTTTGTTGTCTCTCTCACTCTCATGTAAACATATTGTCTGTCTCGTTTCATTTGGAAAACAATTAGAAACAAAAATTTAACTTTTTAAAAAACAATTAAAAAAAATAAAGTCAACAATTTTTTAACAACAATTACTTTTTTCAGTTTGTTTACTTTAGCAAAGTGAAGTGTCAAAAGTAACCTTAAAATTAAGACCACTAGTTTGACATATGAAAGTTGGAATTTAAGTAAATGTTGCAGTTGATAAATAATATTTGTAATAGTTAATTCAAAATTAGTCAAAATGTCGGAAAGTACGAACAATTCTTATGACATAAATGGCCAGCATTTCAACTCGGAAATGTTTCTGCACAAAATTTTTAAGGTAAATTATTATTGACAGATGTTTTTTGTTTTGACTTTTGAGAATAATTTTTTTTTTATTGTGACCTAAAACCCGATGTAATATTATTTATATCAAAGAAAATTATTTATTAGTGTGTATAATAATCCGAAATCAGAAATTAATTTGTTAATAATTTTTTTCAGGAATGTTCCTTGAAACAGATAATGGATCACGAAGCTGAAATCATTCGAAATACACAGACACTTCATTCAGACATGCAAACTTTGGTTTATGAAAATTATAACAAATTTATTTCGGCTACAGACACCATCGGAAAAGTATAGCTTAAATATACTCTTAAATTATTCATCAACAATTTGCAACTTATATTTGTTTACTTCAAATTCTGAAAATCAACTTTTATCATTAACTGTCAAGTGTTTTTTTCTATAAAAGCATACATATCTAAATTGCACTTTAATAAAACACTTTTTAATTTCTTGATGTACAAAATGTATGTAAATAATGTAATTTTTGTAGATGAAAAGTGATTTCAAAGAAATGGAAGACAGCATGCAATCTCTGGCCCAAAATATGGACAGCATAACATCGTTTTCGGAGCAAATTTCATCGACTTTGCAAGGAACAAGACAGCAAATAGTTCGGCTGTCTTCAGTCCATACTTTGTTGAAAAAGCTTCAATTTTTATTCAAACTTCCCAGTAATTTGAAGGATAAAATGAACGAAGGAAACTACGCCCAAGTATGATGAACATTCTTTTTAAAAAAAATTAGATTTCGAAGCAAAGATGAATTTTAATTTTAAAAAGTAAACCAAAAACTGGGGTGGTCAAAGCAAAAGTGGATCAACTTCATATTAGTTAATTTCAATATAAATGCGTTTAAAGTTTTATTGCTACTATTAATTTTCATATTATTTTTTTTATTCTTAATTGTTTTTATTAACTATTTAAGTTCATCCCAAATCATTTTTTAAGTTTCATTCATTTGTAATGAATTTTCTTTGTACACAATTTATTAAATTTTAATATGATTTTTTGAAAACATCAATATTTCCTAATTGCGATAACTTTGTTCATTTTCAAATGTTATTTTTTGTTTAAAATACTAAGTACCAGCATCTTAAAAATCCTGGTACTGTATTTTAATAGTTATAAATTATTGACCATTATATTTAATTTGTACTTCGTAATTTATATTCTTTAAATTTATACAAATTTGTTTTTATTAACGTATTAAGAAAATGGTTCTGAATTTTTGTTCAGATTATATCTATGGCTTACAGCAAAAACAATTTAACTCCATTTTTCATGTTTTCGAGTTTCAGCCGTTTTAAGTTTTAAAAAAAGAATTCTTGAATTACCTTTGAATTACTCAATAGATCTGAGAGGTAATCTTATGGTATGTTTGTATTAATATTACCCATTTTTCAACATAATTCAGAAATGAATTTGCCTAAGTATTCCCAATAAAAATGTCACTTAAGTTGTTATGGCTGTTTTTACTAAGCAATTAAATCGTTATGGCCGTAACATGTATGCTTTTATTAGTTTAACTTTCTGGTTCAATTGCTAATTGAATTTTAAAAAATTCATTAATGTTATTATTCTTATTATTGATAATTAGCCAACAATAAAAGTTTGGCAGAGGTTATTCGCACTAGCCGTGCAACCCGTGGGTATGGGTATAAATTCTTTTTTAATATCAACATATAATTTTAAAATTACGAACCAATAAACTCTTCATTTACATAAAATATAATTTTTTCTATTTATTTGTGTGCTTATGTCTTAAATTAAATAAAATGTTTCACATATGCATATAAAAATTACTTAATAACTAATGACAGAAGTTCACTCTACCATGCAATAGTATATTTTGCACCAAGGAACAAAAGTATCGAATTTCGTCCCGTAAAAGAGGGACGAAAATTCGATTTGCAGGGCGCGGAAGTCACACTTACGTTCTTACTTTGAAGGACGAAAGTCGATACTTTCGGTTAGTTATGTCAGTTTCAAATTTTCCAATTTTTTAAACAATTTTTGGTGTATCCACACTTTTGAGCGGTACTGTATGTTTCTGGATACATAAATGTGGGTCATTTATGTTCCATGAATGGGCCATACAAGTACCATAAATGTAGCCATATAGACAATTTTGCATGGTAGAGTGAACTTTTGTCATTAGTGATTAAGTAATTTGTATCTTTGTTATGATATTCAGTAAAAAAAACTCCAAATTTTGGAGTCGAACCACTTCCGCGTTTGCCAAGGAAATTACAAATATCTTGACAAATTGATTGATTGATTATTTTGACAGCGAGAATCGAACTTGCTACCTCCCTAAATCTAGGTGGAATTGTTATTGTTATAATTTAATATAAAGTAATTGTTAATTTTAATAATGCAATGAATAATTTTTTTATGTTTTGTATTGATATCTGCTTCAATTTTGTAAAATTGCAAGAACTTGGTCTTAAACTTTGATTAGTTTATATAATTCGCTATTAATTTGTTGCAAATACTACAAAATTGTATTATATACTTGAAGCATATGTGTATGTGCACTCCTCGAACTAATGAAAAAAAAGAAACAAGCATATTTCTTATTATTATTTTATTATATATAATATTTTATATTTTATTATTATTATAATATTATAATAATATAATATATTAAAAATAAATTAAAATATATAATATTAATATAAACTTATAGTTTAATTTAAGAAATAAGCACACGAATGAATGAAAAATTGTATTTTATGAAAATGAAGAAAACGGAATTTATTGGTTCGTAATTTTAAAATTATATGTTGATATTAAAATAGTAATGTATACCCATACTCATGGGTTGCACGGGTACCCGTGCGCCCGTGCAACCCGTGCGCATGGTTAGTGCGAATAGCCACTGCCTAAAAATGTATATTAATTATAAATATATTAATTATTTTTAA
>JABFPM010004790.1:0-12121 GCA_022817325.1 Idris sp. 1 HC-2018 | reverse complement strand
GCGTTTCACTTGAAATAAGTCAAATATACTTGATTCAAATATACGATATACTTCAATACGATTAATCATATTTTTCACTTCATTCAAGTATATTTCACTTGATCCCAGGTACCTGTTTTTTCAGTGTATCTAATTCAAATAATTTCATATTTAGTTCTCAAACGCTTTAAATTAAGCTAAAATTGTAATCTATTCAAATTCGAAATGAATTTTTTTTTGCATTCATAACTAATTTAATTTCAATTCAAAAAGAATTCATATTGAATTTAAAATGATTGTCTATGAGTTGTAAACAATTCAAGTGTTATACATTTTTAAATTAATAATTTTGATTTGAAATATTGTTTACAACTTATTGTTAGACATTCATTTAACATTTTTTTAACATTTTCTTTACTAATTTGATTTTGATCCTATGATATGGCACAATTATGAATCCAATATAAATCATTTCGGATTTAGAAAGTAATTCAAAAAGAATTCATTCTAAATTCTGTCCGTAATACATGGTTGTCTGGGTTAATCATGGACAAATAAATTCCGGATTTTTTATCTAATCTGAAAATTGTTGCCAGACTGTTCACTTAAAAACAGATAATCATACATTTTAAAGATTTTTTTACTGCATAATTTTTGTGCCCCATACTTATACTGAGTTGCTTATACAAGTTTAATCATATAGAATAGTTCTAAAAGTAAAAAAGAAAATAAACGTTTGCATTATTAAGGTTCGATGTTGTGCCTCTCCCGCCGCTTTGCTGCTGATCTTGAAAAATCTTTGAAAATATAGATTATGTTTTGTTTATAATTAAACTTTATTTTTCGAATAACTCTGCACTGATCCAAGCATTATAAAACCATTGCATAATAGGGTATTACTATATTGTTTCGAAATGTAGAGTTGTTGTCTAGTATCCAGGTAGTTCTTGCTTATAAATAGGTAAACTTCGCTTATAACCGTTTGTTCTTCAAATAAAAATAGTTACCTGTTTATTATGTACTTATTAACTATAAAATATCTAACATTTTATTTTTGCATTTACACCATAGTCTTATAAAATTGGCAATACATTTTTCGATACAAATTTTGGGATGTTTCTCTTCTTATGAATAGGCTATTTGTCTTTAAGAATAAATAGAAAATACGTGTATTATAATTTTTGAATTATTTATTTTGAACTTTGACTTAGTAAAAGAATAATGTTTTAATTTAATTTACATAATTTTTTATCATTAGGTTTCCATATTGCAAAACATGAAGAAGACGAAGAAAAATACAAACATACACATAGCAAAGATATAGATGTTTTTAAAGAAACGTCAGACTATCCTGGTTATGGTGACAGAGTGACAAGCTTATCAGAACATCGGGGTGGAGACGGAGCTACTGTTACTATATACCATAGAGGACAAACAGCTCCAAAATCTGGTGTGACTGAAAGTGTTAATAATTATAACAGAAATAATGAATTTGGTCAAACAACTGTTAGTAGTTATGACGATTCTCGTGTAAATGAAAACAAATTTGGTGATGGTATTGCAAAAACAGGACACACTAGAGGATCAGGGTTTGTTCAAGTAAACACAAAAGTTCAACCTTTTGAAAGTAAAGCCGAATCCGGCTCTTCTGGCAGTGCACATTCAGGTTAAAAATTAGAACTGATCGTAATTAAAAATTACAAATAAACAGTTTATATTAAAATTGTTTTTTATTATCTAGGTTATTCCAGAACAAGTGACATTCAAAATTCTAAACTTCCTGTAACTCATAGTCATAGTCAAAATGGGTATGCAATACGTTACTTTCGAACGAAAACTACAAGTGTTCCACAGTCTGACGTTTACAAAGTAAATCCTACTTTTGATCAAAATGGTGTGCACAAATATTCTCCATCATTTGGTCTAAAATATGGATCTTCAGGTTCATTAAATTCTGAACTATTCAGAAACACTACTAAAACCAATATCTATGATAATTCTGGTTATGTGAAAGGTGGACATTATGTAACTACTGGAAGACAACCAGGCGTAAATTATGAAGTTACCGTAGGTATTGGGAAACCAGCAACATCAAGTTATATAGATTCAAGTATACCATCCCGTGAACTTGGAGTTACTTCTTCAGGATTATCCAATACTCATGATCGTTATACAACAAATACATGTGAGTATTCTAAAAAACAATTTAATTAAGCATTGATCATTTAGTTTTTTTTTGTTTAACGCTTTAATATTTATTCTGATAATATTTTGTAGTTGAATCAAATACGTTTTCTGGAAGTGTTCAAAAGAAAGGTCTACAAAGTGAAAAAGGTATCACTTTGCCTAGTACAAATTACGGCTATCCAAGTGGTTCTCGAGTAACAATAGGACCACCAGATTATCATAGCAATCATGGATTTAAAAACTATCAAAGTTCCATAGATTCAATTACAACTGGAGGTCGAATCCATCAAGGATCAGTTATACACGATGGTAAACCAGATTACGTTAAGCCTTATGTTCCGATCAAGTTTACGTCTAATGTACAAAGTGGTACTTACGGAAAAGATTATAAACAAAATGCATATGGTTCGGTTAACTATGGAACAATACCTCTGTACACCAGCGGATTTAAATCTGATGAGAGAACTCCAACTAAAGTTCCATACCAAAATGCTTACTTCACTACGAAGGCACCTCAAAGTGAAGTAAGAACTGTATCAAGTGGAAAAGACGTAACAGGCCCTCAAGTTTTTTTGAACCAAGGTTACTCAAAAACACAAACTGATAACGAATATACAAAAGAAGGTTTCACTAAAACAGGGGTAACTAAAACAGGAATCACAACTGCTCAGTTAGGTGGTAGTGGAAGTTACGTAATAGGAACTGGTCATCCAAGACCCAGACCAAATCCCGAAAATATTGGAGTAAAAGCTTTTGAAGGTAATATTGGCTACCAGTCACCTTCAGTTGTTAAAACTTCGGGTGATAATTTTATATTCAAAATGTCACCGATTTCTGATTATTCAACACCACCTAATCCGTCAATTGAAGTTGGTATTAATAGTAACTTTGGTCAAACTTCCACTTTCAACAATGCCGAAAACCAACGTAATTTGATTTCGGTCACAACTTTATCTCCAGTTCTCAATCTAGGAATTCGTAATAAGCTACCTGGAGCTACTCCCATGCCATTTACCGTGAGCACTTTTGGATACGATCAAACAACAATAAGAAACGAATATAATTACAAGGATATTAAAGAATCAGATCAAGACTTTGATGAAAAACCATTTTCCTATACATCCACAGGAGTCCCTGAAGGTTTTACAAATCGTCCCGCGAACACTCCCGTGGCTGTAACAACCTATCGCCCGATGAATCATAACATTTATAGACCAGTTCCAGTAACTGAGAAAAATTCTTATGATGGAACAAGCGAAGCATCTGATCCTAATTTGGATATTAGCGTCTCGTTTCAAAGACCAGCATTTTTAAAACATAGAACGACTGAGCAAGACTTTCGTGAAGTTACTGTGAATGATGGAGATTATGGGCAAAAGATATTTACCAAAGCAACGAGGAATCGATATGGTACGACTGTTCAATATCAAGATTATATAAACAAGGTAAGGCATTGGTATTAATTATCTAAAACTTAAGATAAACGCCACCTACTTTATTATTATAACGAAATTGTACAGATTTTTAAAATATAATATAATTGTTTAAATTATTCAAATAAATAAAACCAATTTTTCTAAAATTTTGTTTTCCAAAAATTTAAATGTTTATGACCAATTGATTAATTTAATCTAATAATATTTATAAGAATAATTTTTGGTAAACAATCACTTGAAATTGTCATTGTAAAAAAAAGTATTTTTATTATTAAATCTATAACAAATTGAACACATTATTTTGATCTGTGAAGTCATTATTAACCCTTTAAGGGTAGCTACTTAATCCCGTTGAATGAAAATTCTAAAACTGTAGAGGTACTTCAGAATGAGGTAATCATAAAACTTAAAATAAACTTATTTTTAAACACTTAAAACCTATAGAGTATTTATGGTGCCCTGTTGCAATATTGCAACATCCGTCCTTTCGGAGTATAAAAGAAGTTTACATTCACAAAAAGTGATTGAAATATTATTTTGTTAATAAAACACAGATATAAATGTTTTGTTTTAAAATTATTAATATTTTAAAGTAATTTTAAATGACTCAAAAACATAACAATTTGATTAAAAAATAAAAAATAATGGACTGGTGTAACTGTTCTAGTTTCCAATTCAGAAAAATGAGTAAAAGATCATGTCAAGTGCTTAAGACTTCTAAAAGAATCTAAAAAGATTCCCAAATAGTAATTGTAAAAATAATTGATGAACTACACTTTTTATACAGTCTCAAAACCAAGGTTTCGAAGAAGCCCAAAAATGTGTTTGGTGAAAAATTTAAATGAAATCTTGTTCATCTAAATTACATTTGAGTTCTTCAATCGGTTAAAATTGTTTGTTGACAAATTTCTTACGTTGGCAGAGGATTAAAAACTGATGTTGCAGTATTGCTGCAATAACCGTTTCTAAAGGGTTAATCAAATTTTGATTTAAAAATGTAGACAATTGTTCTAAACATTATTTTATACAATAAAAAAGCACAGAATAGCTGAAACTTAAAAACTGCGTTGTAAGAGTGCCGCGTCATACAATATTTGTATTTATCGTCCATATTTGTGTCCGTTACAGGGAAACAGCGATTCGTCGTATAAAGATGACTCTAGTCATAGCATAACGCCTGGATATTCCTATCCTAACGTTAAGCAATCTTTCACTCAGAGCAGTGATTCTGAAGTCAAAGAAAACTCTTTCCAGAAAACGGTTCAGGTCAGTAAATAATTTATTATGATAGTGATAGTTAAATAAATATGGTTATGCAGACAGCGTTAATATTTTTGATTTGTATCTTTTCAGCCTTACCAACAATCAACTGTTACACCTGAATCTAACTTTTCGATCAAAAGGCCATCACTTGTAGCTGAAGTTACTCACATTCAAAAACATACACCAACTTTGCGACCAACAGATAATTCAGATGTTGTCAAATATAGCACCCAAGTATCGTATTCAGATTCAAGGAATAATCGACCTTTCAAGACAAATGATGGTTTGCGCCCACGTGTCTCAAATCAGGACCGAGGCAATGTCAAATACACATCAAATGACAGAACATTTACAAAGCAAGCAACCAGCTATACAAGACAACCAATAAAAACTCAAAGTCAAGTCTACACAAGTACATCTCGAACTGTTGATGTAAATGCTTCTCCGCCAATCACAACTTATTCCGGACATTATAGTATTCCATCATCGACTCCACCTTGCGACGTTACCAAACCAAGGATATCCACGCCGGCTCCAATCAAACAAAAAAGCAACAATAAAGTTGTTGTTAAATTCAGCGATCTTCATCCTCTGTTATTGAATAAACTTTCTAGTGAATGTAGATGTAAAGCCGATCCTTTTGACATTTTCCGCAAACCTGGACAATCTTTGTCAATTGTTTCTGATAAAGGTCAAGTAGATTTGGCTAATTATGATGAATCTCAAGTTTATGTAGACTTAGAAAACGATTATGATGAAGAAGACGGCCTGACGACAGTTATAACTCCGGCAACACTCTTAAAAAAGCAACAATCCATTAAGTCGGAGAATATTAAAGACTCCACATTCCAGATTGCAACAACAACTCAAGTACCTTCGTCGACATACTTACCACCGATTAAGGGCGAAAGTGGTGGGTCTCGGTTAAAAATTTCGACTTCTGGTCCGTCTCCTTATACAGTTCAAATTGAAGAGAAATCAGTCTCGAGTACAAGAAGAAATAACAGAAGCAGATCTGGCAAGAGTCTTTTCAAAGATAACGAGTCCGCAAACAGCGACACTTTCCTGCAGGGATCAGAGTGTGCCAGACCAGGTCTTTTCAGACACCCAAAGTTGTGCAATAAATTTTACATATGTCATTGGGATCAGTGGAAAAAGAGATTCACGCTTAATGTTATGAACTGTCCGATTCATTTGACCTTTGATCCCAATGCCGGAGCTTGCAACTGGCCTAGTAAAGGCCCAGCTTGTCAAGGAAACAATTTGCTTACATAAATCTTTTTCGATCAAATTTATTTTGAGTAAATATTTGCGATGGCAAACAAAAATTTCGTCGCTCACAAATTTGTTCTTAAAAAGACTTTAAATTACAATCAAGAATGATAAACTATAATTTGTCTACAAATATTGAAAACAACAAATTATTTTAATCTTAATCGTTTTAATATTTTTCCTTTCAATATTATTTAAGATTGTTTGTGATACTTTAGCATGTGAATACTCAAATAAAAGTACCGGAAAATGGCATTTAATTATTAACACACACTGAAAACTTTTTTTTTAATTTGTAAATACAACTGAGAAATCCTAAAAGATATTGTAAATACACTATTGTTCATCAAAATTATTTAATATTGGATTCATTTATAATGTAGTTTGACTTGACGTGTTATGATTTTTATGTATAAATCATTTTAGATGTATTAATTAAATGTATATAAAATTAATATTAAAGATCCCAATGATAAGCTCATATTTCGTACAATTGTTAACTTAACTCGTAAGTGAGTTAACTTAATACCTACTGATAATTTTGTTGGTACGATTAAACTTATCCACAATGTAACTTTAAATTTCAACATTACATTTCGTTCACATCGCGTTGATTAATTTATTATCAAATACCGTTAATTTTAAGAATGTTAAAATGTGTACCGCTTATTTTACACAAATATATGTATCAGCATGTGACTAATAAAACGATAACAATTTTGTAATCAAATTTTTTATATTAAACTCTTAATAAACTTAATAATAATAGTCTAATAGGGTGTGCAGCGAAGAGCCAAATTATAATTCAAAATATTGTTCAGGTTTTTTCAGGTTCAATTTTAGTTTTCCAGGTCCTTCACATAAATAATTTTCAAATAAAATAATGAAGCAATACATCTTTAAAAAAAAAACTCAAGGTTGAATCTTTTATATTCTTTTTATCTTCTCTATTTTTATTAACACTTTCTTCCACATTTTTTTCATAGTATAGTTTATTATAAATCTAATAATAAAATTTTTAATAACAATTTGTTTAATAAAACTTAATGCAAAAAAAAATATTCTCATCTTAAAATCTAGTACTAGAAGAAATGTGGCATTTGAATGAAATTTTAAAAGTTGATACATCTCAAGAAGACATTTCAAGCCAAAAAATTAAAAATATACATTTTTAACGAAAAAACTTCGAAAAGATTTATTCCAAACCAATGATACTTTTTGTTATTTTAAAAATATACAGTTTGTCACAATTAATTTTTTTTAAAATATTTGAGATCATTTACCTCAAAATTATAAAAACAACGAGCCTAGTTAATGGCAGATTGTATATTAACCCGTTGACTTTCTTTTTCAGAATTAGTGAAAAAAAATATTTTCTCATAAAAATAATAAATTATAAACATTTCTAAGATATGTGAATCATATTTGGATACTTTTCAATTTTGTTAACATTGTGAAATAAAATAGCTACTGGAGTGACCAAATTCAGACAATGCCCTAACAAGTCGAATACAGTTTATTTCAGTTATAAAAGATTAATGTTTATACATAAACACAAAAATTATTTACATATGATTTTATTGAATATAAAAAAGTATACAAATTTTGTAGAAATGTAAAACAAATAAAATGATAAGAAAATAGCTAATCCTAGATTATGTTGAATTTTCTGGAAAAAAACCAATTAAAGACACACTTACGTTACATTTTGTACATCAAAAAAAAGTTTTTTTTATTTGTTGCAATTTTACTTCAGTTCCCAAAACGTTTGAGCAGCAATTTTCAATTTTAACATAACTCATATGATTTTTTTTCCACAACTCAAAATCGCCATTAAGTTTCAATTTTATTTATAAAATATATTTCGTTATAATGCTGCGTTACACTTGAAATGCCACTATTTTTAACTTCTACTAACTACAGTCTTAGTTTTTTACTGAGTAAGTCAAGAATAATCCTTTGCGGAATGGAGAAACGCGTTTACAACAGTTGCAAATGCGTTTTAAATGTATTACGTTTCTTTTGCCCAAAATAAAACACATTTGTAACATAAAAAACGGTTTTCATTTTTCAACTTCAATTTAACACAGAGACATGTAACGTAATTATGATTGTTTAATCATATTTTACGTTACATACACTCACAGAAATATAAGCTTTGAGTCCAGAATTGTCGTTTTGACTCAAGAATAAAAGGAGAAAAAAATATATAAACACAAGAAATAAACAAAGGTGAAAAGAAGTGAAACGACTGAGCATCCGGTCTTTGTTTATTTCTTGTGTTTATATATTTCTATCTTTTTTCATTCTTGAGTCAAAACGGCAATACTGGACTCAAAGCTTATATTTCTGTGAGTGTATTACGAACATTTATGGAAGAATCTTTAAGAATCATACTCATAAAGAATTTTTTAACTTTAATAGTTATGGTGTTAATTGTGTTTAAAAACCCTATGGACACATTCCAAAGAATGCTGGATGCAATGGAGGACACTGTCCGGGGTTTCTCAGCACTGATAGTTGTCGTCGGGGACCTAAACGCCCGCGCAGTGGAATGGGGTCTACCATACACCGACTCCAGGGGACGAGCGATTCTTGAGATAGATGCCACTCTCTAAATTCGAAAAAGTGAAAAGTCACTTCGAAAAAGTGAAAAGTCACTTCCAAAAAGTGAATTTTCACACATCCGAAGTGATAAGTCGTGCTGTCATTCAAAAAATGAAGACTTTTCACTTTTCAACTTGTGCATATTCACTTTTTAAGAGTGTATATGCACTTTTTTGAATTTAGAGAGCAGGGTTGACCTGGCAGTCCTCAATATAGGATCGGTAACGACCTTCAGGAGGACGGGGCAGTCCGGTAGCATCCCAGATATTTCCCTGGCCACTTATTTCTAACTTATAGACATAGTCCCAACTTACTTTTGAGACTTTTTAAGTGTCTATTTGACTATAGATCAATGTTTGTGATGCCCTATTTATTTGTTTTAAATGTGTGTTTATTTGCATGAGTGTTGCACGAATTATGAATACGCCATCCTGAAGTAAGGTGATGAACAGTTCCAGGGTGGCATCTTGGTGTCGGCGACATAAACCTGAGGTTTTAGTGTGGTTGAAGTCCCACACTTCCTAGAGCACGCGCACTTTAGGCGGCCTAGAGCTTTCCTCAGTCACTTAAAAAGAAGAAGAAGAAAAAAAAGTTTTAAAAATTACTATCACAGTTAAAAATAGCACGCAACTTGAAAACATCATAAGTCGTTAATTTTCCATAAATAATTGAAATAAAAAAGTACGTAACTTTTTATTTTTTAATATAGTATCTGAAAACAAAATTCGAGCAAATTTAATTTTCAAATGATAATGTGAAAAAGAATGCCCTACATAGGTACATCATAATATTAAAGATCTGAAATGGTAAACTAAATATTTTTTACTTATTGTTATACGCAAGTTAATTTAATAACTATTGAAAATTTTGTTGATACAATCAAATTCATCGAATGTAACGTTGAATTTCAACATTACATTTGGTCCATCTCGCTTTAATTAATTTCTTATCAATACCGTTAATTATAAGCATGTTAAAATGTGTACCGTTTATTTTACACAAACATACATGTATGTATCAACTTGTGATTAATAAAATGATAATAACTTTGTAATCAATTTTTTTATTTTATAATCTTAATAACAGTAAACTACAATTGCGGTTGTGTCATTTTTTTAATTATACATTTGAGCTTTTCTTTTTAAAATATATATATTTATTTTAATACATCAGTGATTTCCATGCTTGAACAAATTTGAAACCCGTAAACTTTCAACAAAATGTATTCAAGTGTAACTAAGATTAAAAATATCGCAAGAAGCATTGTTCTTTTTACAGCATCACTGATAATCAGCCACAATGTAGACCAATTCCATTAGTAGAACCATATTCTAAATCTCTCATGTAAAATGATCAACGATCATAATAAGCCGAAAAAACTTGTCAATTCACAGTTTAAAAAAAGTAATCAGCCACAAATATATCGTACATTTTTCGATCTCCCGATGACCGTTATAGTAGACAATGCAAATGAAAGGTTTTTAATTTTTATCAGAATTGTCGTCGCTGTATCTTGTTCTCTTGCGTTAAGGAAATGAAGAAAAAAGTTACAAAGAGAAAGGAAAAGAAAGGCAACGGAAAGAGAGGAGAGCGACGATTCGGGGACCGAAAAGGAAAGTATGTCGACAAAAGTGAGGGTGCTTCTGCGACCTACTGATACATTTCAGGCAAACACGTTCAAAGAGAAAGACTTTAATTCTGTCTTCCTTGTTCGTGCCATAAATTACAATTATTCGATTCGTTTTCAGTAAATCGTTATTATTAAGTTATAAAATCGATCCTTACGTTTTCAGCTTGAATAATTATGTTAAAAGAACGTAATTGCATGCCAGACTAACAGAAAGCTCAGTGCAAATTGATTTATAATCACATCATATGACCACATTGTTGTTTTTGTACAAAACTTTTTGTACTTCTTTTAAACAATTCAATTAAAATTTTGTATAGAATTTATCTTTATCTAAAATTAATCTAAATATAATCGCACTTAATTTATGCCAAAGCATCAAATAATAATTAAATACATGTGTGATAAAAGTGCTATAATCAAAGTAACAGTTTTACCTGTAATCAGTGTTAAATTGTTAATACTGAGTTACTCACAGATTTAGTGTATAATCTAATTTAAATTAGATTCTCAGGACTGTGTACTTTTTGTGCATAATTGTCGATTAACTCGTTTAAAGAGATGATTGGTTTGTACAGATATTGAATACATAACAGTAGGGAATGGAAAATGTCCCTTATTAACTGAAAGGAATTGAAGTTGAGAACGATTGCAGGAGCAACAAAGAAGGTGCATAAATCGGCGACTGGTAGGAGTGACCAGCTAGTCCAAGTTCGGAGGTAATATAAAGCCAAGCGGAGAACCAGCCAGCTTAGCGCTCCTGAAATCTCCGACGGCGAACATCAGCTTTCAGACAACCGCTAAGTTCATCGAGCCACACCACTTTCAACCATCATGTAAGTCCTTGATTACAAAAATATTACCGAAATTATTTAACTACGTTTAAAACAAAATTATTGAAGTATTCAAAGTTTTTAATAAAATTGGATTAAAACATTTAATCTTTATTGTTATTATTAATAATTTATTTATATATTATGTTTTTTTGTATTACTCATTGAAAATTTGGTTAAATAACGAAGTGACATAAAATTAAACATTTTATATATTTTCATTACAATTTTTTTTAATTTTAAGTTTTCTAATCATAAGCACTTGTTTTTCTTGTATGAGAATGTACTTTGAAGTTAACATTTAAAATATAAGCAAAATATTAAATGTCAGAATATGGAACTTAATATTCTGCATGAAATTGAGATTGATAAAAATATAACTTTTATTTTTTACATTTAAACGATCATGAGATGAATGATAATTTTAATAATCATTCTTCATTATTTAAAATTAATTGGTAATACTTTTTTATATTTCATGAGTTTTGACAAATTAAATTATAAACTAGTTTCATTTCTAATAAAAATTAATTTAACAAGCTTACTTTTTATAAAACAATTTTATTTAATTATATTATTATAATAGAAAATAAAATATATTACTTAATCATTTTTTTTCTTTCAAAATCTATTAATAAATGTCTTCAAATAAAGACACTTGGTTTTGCAGTGTAATCATTATAGCTTCATTATACAATTACAAGTATGTCATTCTAGTCTTGAATAAAGTTGTCCAAACAATTTTTTCACTTTCAAATAGAAAAAATATTATTCAATACACAGTGATTCAGCATACTTTTCTCTAAATGAAATTAGAGATATCACTGCTGTATTAACCATTCATCAGTTATGATAATATCTTATTAAAATTATATATAGAGAGATTTCATTAAGGGGTCGTTCAAAAAGTACGTACA
>JABFPM010004789.1:0-12125 GCA_022817325.1 Idris sp. 1 HC-2018 | reverse complement strand
TGCAAAACGAATCAAGTCCGTAACATTCAGGGTTCTTTTGCTTCTTCATGGAAAACAGAAACTGCAAGCAAGTAGATAACTCAATTTCGATGGGGCTTGGTCCGTCGCACACTGATGCCAAATCGCCATTTCGTAGCCAAAAATCCTAAAATCAAAGTTAAAAGTTACAGATTTTTATGTATTTGAATCCATAGGTTGGTGCCTTAAACGTTAGGAATAGCCTTCACGTGGACCAAATTGCCCACGGAACTCGCATTAGGTGGACCGCAACATAACCGATAAACGAGTACGTCAAGACGTTCTCACAAAGCACGTGTTTCGATGACTTGAAATTGTGGTGTAGTTTTGTTGGTTTCACAGTTATACTAATTTAAAATATACAACAAAGATGAAATAAGTATATACAGAATGATCAATAGACATATAATAATGTTTAATACGTTTACAATTGTATAACAATTTAAAATGCTGTTTTTCAATCCTTTTTATTATTAAAAAAGACATTTTAAAATATACAGAACCAAAATGTTCCACGAGGTACCGCTCTAAAATAAATTTTTTAGTGTTCTTGAACTATTTTTTAAAAGTTTAAAAAAATAGCTGCCTCGAGCTGCCCCATTTTTCTACTTAATTTTTTTTGCAGCAGTGCACAACTTTCCTGTAGAGTACGTTTTTCGCATTTCGACTTAAGTGGTTGTATTATAAATTAAAACATTAAACAACTTGTTGTGACTTAATAAAAAGTGTCTCTCTATAATTCTTGGCCTTTTTTAAATGTCATTTAAGCGGTAAATTTGAATTTTGTCTTAAATAGTACAATCTTTTTGTAATCATTATATAATATTAGACAAGATTACATCAATCAGAATTTAATTGTTTTTTTTATTAGTAATTCCAATATTTATTTAATATATGTATTTTTTAGAACTAAATAAAAAACCATAGTGAAAGAAATTTTTTATTTGATCTAATTCCGCATGCAAGAAGACAACAAGGTTCTATATCAGATCATCGAAGATCATTTGGAGCAAATAAATGGACAACTATACACTTTGTCGGATCAAGCAAAAGATAATTTAAAAATCTTAATTAGTAAATTAAGAAATAAATTCCAGGAAAGTAGTTGAACCTACCAATGATTTTTCAAAAAAAATGAATCGTGGTTGAGTACGGAATTTCATTTTAACGACACAACAACGGTCAAAACGTCAGCAAAACCCAATACACCATCAACTAGTGGAGTATCCACAAGGGGACGTCCTATTCGGCCTTTCGGTGAATCTAGTGAACGGACCAAACACAGGCATGCACAAGACATGCGAATACAACACACCGTTGAAGAATTGGTCTATGCTACTCAAATAAGTTTGTGTGCTAGTAGAAAATTTGATGCGGCCAAAGTTGTGATGTTGCCGAAGGGAGTCCAACTAAAGCTAAGAGATATAGAACGTCATTATGCGATGATAGTGAGAAACAGATGTCCAATGAACAATCTGTATCGCTTCTTATTGAAAATAAAATGTCTCAAAGTATGTATAATAATGTTACAGCCAATAGCATTACACATAATTGTAAGTAGTATCCATCTGATAAACATGTTTTACAAGCGAAAAAAGAATGTTATCCTGACGTCTCAGATATATTTATTACAGAATCTAGCGCTGAAGTAAGACTACAAGCATTGTTAAATCACACTCTGCAGCGAATTATAATTGTTCAAAACGACGTTGTAAGTAGCCTTACTACAAATGATTATATTAATTTAACTTTAATGTGTAAGTAGGAGTTAGATGGTACTTCCGGTCAAAGCAGTTTTAAACAAAAATTCACAAATGATTTAAATTTAGCTGTCTTAAATATTTTTTTATACTTCACTTGTACCTCTTCAAATGACACATTTAAACGAAATCACAAGCAAGCAACAAATTGTTTAGAAGAATCCGCGACCTTCGTTTCCACGATTTTGTCGGCCTATCAAAATTGATTTTTTGCGTGAAACTGCTGAAAGTACAAAATCTCAAGTTGATTCTATACGTGAACAAGAAAAAAATCTAACTCCATACCAAACGATTGTTGACGGAAAAGAATTAACAGTGACGTACAAGTTGGCATTGGCTATGGTTGATGGCAAAGTTTGCAATTTCTTTGCAGACACATCTTTTCCTCAAAGGTGCTATATTTGCAATTGTACGTCTAAACAATTTAACAATATAGACCAAATGCTTAAGAAATCTATTAAAGAAGAAAACTTGCTCTTTGGTATATCCAGCTTACATGCTTGAATTCGGTTTTTCAAGTGCCTTCTGCACGTGTCTTATAATTTGAAAGTCCAAAAATTGCAAATCCGCGCTGAAGACAAAGTTGTCGTTGGAAATCGAAAAAAAACTATTCAGGAAGGTTTCCGTAAACAAATAGGATTATTGGTAGATATGCCGAAACCAGGTTATGGTAATACAAACGATAGTAACACTGCGCGACGTTTTTTTGAAAATGCGAAAATTTCTGCTACAATAACGGGAATAAATGAGGGTTTGTTGAAACGGTTTCATATAATTTTGCAAGTTGTATCGTCGGGTTTCGAAATCGATATACCAAAGTATCAGGAATGCTGTGTAGAAACGGCTCGTCTGTTTTTCGAATTGTACCCGTAGTATTACATGCCCACAACTGTGCATAAATTATTGATTCGCGGTGCAGAAATTATCAACTTATCACTTTTGCCAATTGGACAAATGTCTAAGGAAGCCCAAAAGTCTTGCAACAAATTAATACAAAAATATCGGCAAGACTTTGCACGTAAAACAAGTCGCATCAAAAATATGAAAGACGTTTTTTTACGACTTTTAGTTTCGTCAGATCCGCTTATATCCAGTATACGTAAATTGCCCACAAGAAAATTAAATTCTTTATATCCTGAAGCAACAGCATTATTAAAAGCGCTAAATTTTGATTCTTGTATTAAAATGCCGACGGATCAAAGCAGCAGCGAAAAAGAATCTGATCAATTTGAAACTGAATTTTTGTTTTAAAATAATATGTTTTTCCATTTAGATTTAATAAAAACATTAAAAAAAAATGTTTTTTAGTGATATATTATTTTCCAGTATTCTAATTCTTTTATCCCTTAAGAAAATAATAGATTTGAAATCACTGACCTCCAAAATACACCTACAACAATTTTTGTATATATTCAGTATTTTTTTTTAAATTTAGTCCGCCATTTTGTTTTTTGAAAAAATAATAACAAATATCAAAACTCTGATCTGAAAAACTTTTATGAGCAAATTTTCGTGCGATTTGAATGAGTTTTTGATTTTTGGCCACGAAATGGCGATTTGGCATCAGTGTGCGTCGAGAAGAGAAGACTGGCGTCGTTTGTCATACACATCCGACCACATGTGTACATAAACAGTCCACACACACACATTTCTCGCTGGCTCATTTTCTCCATCATCGCGTGGTGCGGTCAGTTAAGAGATTGGGGACTTTTGATCGAAAAAAGTTAATTGTATTTTTCTCTCGTTATCGAAGAAAGAAATGAAAATTTCGATATAGATTTGTTAATTGGATTAAATGATTAATTTAACGTGACTTAATTGGATGATTAATTAGAAATTGAAAAAGAGCTTTAAGTGGTTTATATCAGCTTTATGTTAGATATCTAATGATGGGGGAACCAGAATTTATTGGCTTATTGATTTAATTTGTTTGATTCGCGGAGATAACATTTATATTTTATAAGCAATTGATTGTGTGGTTTGTGAATTACTTTGACAACCTACTTGTTGCTTTAACCTGAGTTAAGAAAATTTGATTAATGAAAGAAATTTATATGATATTCTTTATTGGAGTTTTTAGGATATTAATATAGACATTTTTTAGGAATTTTATTAGAAGAATTCTTTTAATATCTTTGAATATTCAGCTTTATTTGAGGGTCGTAAACTTGATATGTTAAAAGTAAAAAGGTCTTCTGGGGCAAACTCTTAAAAATAAACTTGTGCAGTATCGATAAATTTATAAAACTAAACGGAAATTGGCCGACAAATATATGATTTTATGTTTATTATTTGTAGTTGAGAGTTTTCTTTGATCTCTTTAGTATATTCAATCAATCATATAATTTCTTCTGAAACGTTTATCAATACCTTTAAAAAGCGAAAAAAAATGAAAACTAAAGAAATTGAAAGTGATTGAAAATATTCATTTTAAATTATTCGTTAACAAATTGGAGTAAAATTACCTCGTCTGTTTCTCAATTTTTCTAACACCAACTACTGAGAATAAACTTTTGTTGGCTGCGTACGTGTTTTAATACTCGTAAGCTAGATGGCACCACTTTATTTGAAAAATGAAGATTCAAAAAATGTCAATGTTACAACTATTGCTAATGTAAATATAAACAACTATTTATTTATTGTCTTTGATTATATTATCGAAAAAGTTTAAGTTAAATATTGTTAGAAATGTGTGTACTGGGCTATCACTTTTAGCTTCGTATCATCAAAGTTAAATTATTTGAAACTTTAATTGAAAAAAAAAAAAAAAAAAAAAAAAATTAAAAGTAAATCGACATTGTCATCGACTTTCAGAAATTATGTATTGATCATGCTCGCCAAATATTGTAGAAACGTAAATACAGCAAGTCTCGGCAAAGTTTCAAGCTCACAAGTTGTCTGGTTCCACGGCAAGTTCCGAACTCATCATTTATGTTCGTTTTTTCTCAGTATCGGTATCCCTCTCTTACATCGCGAAATTTACATAAATCATGATGTCGACGTTGGCTAGATTGAAGTAAAACTGTGAACAAGAAAAAATAGAGAAATGGAGAGGGTACATAGAAAAGCCACGACGACATTTATTGATATCATGCATTATGATTGACTGATAAAAGATTGAAAACTTTCAAGAGAAAAAAACCTCTAATATCAACATTATGTTAGTTCGATAAAACTGTAAGCAGAAATTATTATCAAATCATAAATAAAAACTGTTCATAAATTTACATGAAAATTTCGGATATAAATTTTTGTGCCAGACAAGTCCTTCTATTGACTGCTTTTTAGGTCACTCGTTTTTTCTTTCAAATCATTTTTAGGTCATAGTTTCTCGTTTGAATTATCATTTGATGCATGAAATGTGCATTTATCGTTTTGAACGAGATAATCGAAGTTACCGACTACAGTTAGTTGCAGACTTGCACGTTTATTGATTGAATCTTACGCCCGAACCAATCACCGATTTATAATGCCATGTCGAATTCTCATTGTTTTGTTGAAATATTTTAAACTGCTTGGGAATAACAAATTTGATGGAAGTTTCGCTTGTGAATCGTTCGATTGTCATTCAAGATTTACGAACTCACGTACAGGAGCATCCATTTCACTGAGGCGAGGCCGTGGAATTAGAGACATTTCACTGCATTGATAGAAGACCCAATCTACATTACAGAATCAGTTGACAGTAAATCGAGCGATGCAAATTATTTAAGATTTCCTTTGTATCAAATAAAAATTGTTACTTAAAAGTATTACTTTTTTCCTCTGAAAGTAAATAAAATTAAAATATTTCTTTTGTTTTATAGAACTTTTTTTTGTAAGTTATCGTATTTAATTTATTGGTGGTTAATTTTAGAGTCATTTAAATATGAGTAATCAAAGTTTAATTTTAAAGTTTTATAAACATTCAAGTGCTATTTGGGAAGTTATTTTAATTATGAATTTCACAGTATTTTGTATTAATTATAATTTTATGATAATAATTAAATATCTACCACATAATAACTTTTCTACGAAAATTAAACAGCATTCTCGGACGGTACATGTTTTACATGTATTTGCTATTATATTACATGATGAAGATAAAATTAATTAAGTTGGTCACATTACGTTACAACATTAAAAAGCTGCAAAATTGAAGTTTCCTAAGAACACATCTTTATGAAAACATTTTTTCTACCATTTCTCGAAAAAATGGAAATTAAAAATAAATTTAACTTTTAAAAAAATTATAATATAAATTTTGTTTTTTAACAATTTTGGCTTCAAAAAATTTGCAAATTTCACACTTGTTTTCACTATCAACGAATCGATTTATTTACGCCAATTTCAGTCACGTATGAAAAACACTTTATCAAAACCTTTGTAAACTTGCAGCCTTTTCTTCCAGTTGGGACACATCCAACATGCCGTTTCTTCAATATGACTGTCGAATATTTATCACATTGGTTTTCTTTTCCTATAAGTCACACAAATATTTATTCCAGTCGACGACGAAAACATTTCATTATACAGTAGTAGTTTTTTGCACGATGCTGCTGATTAATTTGCCAAAAGCCCGATTATAAAGAAATCAAGCTTCTAACCCTAATGCCCGGCCAAACTCATTTCTTTTATTTAAAATTCACTTTGAATACTGGGATTCTCTGTATGTTTTGAGAATTCCTTAGATCGAAGTCCAAAGCCGGCAGCTTCAGTTAGAGAAAATCTGCTGATCCTCGAGATTTCGGGGGCTTTGGTTCTCGTGCGCCTATCGCGTTATCGCAAAAACGAAAGAATGAGCTGGCAGAAAATACGGCCAACAGAAAAGGAAGCAAAAACTTGTAGGAGAAGAGTCGGGGGCGGTGTTTTGTCGAAAGAAAAGCTTTTACTTCGTTTGGACAAAAATAAGAAGCGGAAGGGGAGGGCTAAGCGGATTAAGGAGAATTCACTTTCCGCAGATCACACGGTTCGTCTTGTACTATCTATTTAGGAAAGGCGCTGCGCGCAAAACAGACGAACGTTTATGCGCGCTTGCGAATGCTTAATCTCAAGCAACAATACATTTTGTAATAAGGCAAAAAGCTATTTATTTGCTCGCTACGAGTATGGTAAGCGAGTAGTTTCTCTGATAGATGAAAATTCCCGACCGTTTTCTACTGGAGATGGTTAATAGACTGTCGGCTGCTGTTTACACGGCACATGATCGATGTATAATGTGTGACATTTTGATTTGAATTCTAGTTCAAAACACGGAATGACGAAGCTGTACATTTTGAGAAATGTGTACTACTTATATATATTTGTGTGGGAATATTTAATGTGTTTATTGTGAGCAAAGAGAGTGTGTCTTTTGAAAGTGTGTTTTTACTGTAAATAAATTGTATTTTAATTATTAATATCAAACGTTAAATGATTTTTGTATGAATTTCAGCTTTTAGAGAACTGAATTTACTTTTTCTCAAACGAAAATGTTTATTTTTGGAAATCAAGTTCGTTTTATATTAGAAATCACGTTGGATTGTTCACACATTTTTGTTTATATTTATTATTAAGACTTATTTGATAAATGTAATACTTGCATGATAAAAGATAAATTTATTCAGAAGAGAATAATAAATTATTCAAAAACAACAAAATGTCATGATATTTATGTACTACACGCTGTAATCACTTTTGTTTCCACTGTCCTTTTTATTTTTAAAGTAGTCTCGTCACAAAGCATATTTGCAACATCTTCCACGAACTTTTCTCTTTGTTCTTGTCCACTGTACATTACTTTTAGTGGCTTTTAAGAAAACTGTTTCAACTATAATTCATATAAATACATGTGAAATTTCTATAATAAATGAATCTTCTCAAATGTGATTAATTTATAATGCGTTATCTTTCATTTAATCCAATTCTCAATTTCGTTAAATGACAAAATATCTATTAACTCACTGATCCTCAATAAATTATTTTGCCACATCCGATTTTGATTAAAAATGCAATTGACATAATTCATTGGCAAATAATTTATCTCAACTCTTATCTTCTGAATGTAGTTATCTAAATCTTGTTATTGTTACAAATATCTTTGTTGCAAATAAAATTTTACAATTTGTTCTGATTCTTTAATGTCGACAATTTTGTTGTTTGCCGAACACAAAAACAAAATATATTAAGCGATTATTATAAAATTGTTTTGCCAGCGTGTTCGGATCCTCAAGCAAACTCGGAACAAATCTCGAGAACGTTTCGCGTTTAACGAACGAGTGATCCAATTCAGAGTTTCGTTGAGTTTAGACGCAGTCCAGTCCTTCCATAATCCCTTTTTGCCTCTTTCTCATTTATTCGCGTTCGTAACCGTCTTATCTTTCTCCGCCGTGTCAGGACTACTGCGACCGTCAGAGAGTCAGAAAGTTTTGCGGATCGATCGCAACGAAAGCTGAACTCTCGCTTACCTGCTTTCGTCCTTGTCGTCGTCTGACGTTCATTCGCCTCTAGTCTCTGGGTTCCTTCCTGTTTTCTTCGTTAAGTCTTCTAGTTTGTCGTACGTTCTTTGCGCGAGTCAACTGAGTTTGAGCTGTGCTCTTTTCTGTGTATAACTACACAAAGCCAGCGTAGGTCAGGCCAAAAGACTGAAGACAAATCAGTGTCTTTGACGGGAGTTATTTATGAAAGCCTTAACACGTTTCGGGCTGCTTCTGACGAAGCTTCAAAACAATCAATCCGGTAACTATTCTGACTGTGGCCTTATTAGAAATTTCAGTTTCAACTTAATCCAGGTATAAACTACGTAGTCTCCAGGGTGTTCGTAAGAAATACAACTCTAAGCTGAATGATGCTGCAAGCTAACTAGTTAAACTTGTAAGACGTTGATTAAAGGCTTGTTACTATCAGTTCGTGTATGGTCAAAATTTTCTGTTACATTTAGGGCGAGCTCTAGATATAGAAGTTAATATAGAATTGTCAAGTTTTACAGACTGCGTTTTATTCCAACAATATTATTTTGAGTAGGATAAAATTTGAGCCTACTTTATAAAAGATAGTTCAATTTTTTTGAGATGCAATATAATAGAAGTTTAACCAGGACATACGATTGAATTTATTTGCATCATTAAGTTTTTGACAAGAAGAAGTTTCAAAGTTTTCATGTGGGTCCGATGATTTATTCTAGTAAACCTGGTTTTTTTTATTACCAGTGCACTTCCCAAGATAAACTGTGTTAAGAGCATATATTATGGAATTATAAACTTTGAAATGGCAAAACCTCGAAATAAATTTTTAGATTGAATGGTCATGCAAGTGCTTTAATAAATGGATCTGTAGAAGTTATAATTTGTGATAAAATGTTATTTTAACTCACTGCTGAGTTGGTTTGAAAAAACGAAAGAAACGTTTACATTTTGTGAAAATGCCATAATTTATTCTAATTGAGTGTATTTTTTTAATGACAGGATTGATCGTACACGTTTTATGAAATGAAAATTTAATCGACTTAATTAATATAAAATTAAATTGAAGAATGAATACGCTTAATAAATTTTAATTTGAACCATTTTAAAAGATGTTACATAATTCATGAACGATGTGAGTAAAATCAATTTAAAATGATGCTATTATTGCCGAATGTAATATGAAATGAAAGAATAGCTATCGTCCATCTAGCAAAAAAAGTGGTGGTTTAAATTGTAGCCTTGCTGGTACTGCCCCTACAGTTAGAATCAATCCTCTTTCAGCTAAAATTCCTAATGAAACTATTGAATTTCGGGCGTTTCAAATAGAATTTCTTGTGGTCTGATAGGAGTTTCATTAGGAATTCGCAGAATTCAATAGATTTCAAAGGGGAGGTATTTTCAAAATGGCCATTTTAGACCAAGTCATGCGTTCTGATTAGGACTTTATTTCTAAATCCGGTTGGTTGACCAGTCACAAAATTGAATATCGTATGATTAATTAAATACTTGTGCATAGATGTCTCAAACATTATTGGTAAATTTAGTCAAGACAAACTTACTTCATGAATTATAGTTTCAAATAATTGTGGTTTATTCGACAGTTTCAAGATAACTTGAACATTTTAAATCTATAAGAGAAATTAGCATTTACATGAAAACTGTCTAAGAGTTTACAATAATAAATTTTAATAAAAAAAACATTAAATCAATAAAATTATAATTTACATGGTTCTAAAGTGAAATCTATAAGCTCAAAAATAATTCAAACTAATGCGATTATTGTCTGTAGATTGAATTGTTGATATCGACGGTATTGTCTGGAGAATCGATCGATGTTGACCAGTACATAGGAAGATTTCGTATTCCCGTAATGTTGAAAGTTTTCGAGATGATAGCTCGGGGCAAAGTTTTGTTGTGCAGCGAGACTCGAAAATCGCATAAGACGTCTTGGAAGCAGGCCGAGCGTAACAGATTCGGTTTGCGGCATTTAATTGCATCAAAGACGATAACTTGAATTATTCACGAAATATAAAGCTCAATGCCGTTGTCAACGGCAAATTTAAAAACAAGCTTACACCCTGCTGGGGAACAAAATAAAACTTCACGTGCTTAATAATCTACGATTCCAAAATCCCGACAATGCGCGTGTGATAAAATGTACGGATGTTATTCGTACGCGCGCAGTCTCGTATATAAAAGCTTTAAAGCGGGGGAGCTGTTTAAGAGATTCGTATTTTTCAAGGGACAGGATTTTGTATGTTAATGCAGAGACATAAAATACGAAGCAGGCGAGAGGCTCTTTGCCGGCTCAGCCAGGAAACAGCTGTATCCGAAGCCGGTAGTTGCGAGCCTCTTCGCAAATGCACGAACGTACGTTCTGCAGCAGCTATTAGTGACACATCCAATGCTTACGAAAAACTGTTTCCTCCTTAAATGTTTGAAATAGCGAGTTTAATGTCTGCAGAAAATTAAAAGCAAAATTAGAATCATTAGAGATGTAAAATTAACAAATAGTTACAAAATGAAAGCCTGAACTTCAAAGATTGGGACAAAAAAGAGACTTCATTTAAAACTCTTTTAAAAAACTTTTTTGGTCACAGTATCTTAAATTCAGAATTTGTTGTTGTAAGTGTTTTTAATTATGCAATTGATGTTGATTTATGATTAATTATGAGATTCAAATAGATTTTTTTAAAATAATAATCGCATTTACATTTGCTTGTTAAACTTTTGATATCGGATCATCTTATACTAATTGCGAAAATGTCTGTATTGAAACAGTCTAATAAGCCCAAGTTTCCTTTGAATTATATGTTTAAGTCACATCTTACAACGCGGCCATATAATCTAGACTACAACATGGCATCGAGTTTCGAAGTTGGCTCAACTATGCTTTGATACACTACTTTTGTATTATTCAGTTATTTGACATAAAGCTTTGATTTCCAATAATGAAATTAATTATTAATAATTCAATCAAATTACAACGGGAGAAACTTTCTTATTGAAAATCACTGTTACAAATCGAAAAAGTTACAAATTATAAAATAATTATAGAAAATAAGAAATTACGATTTTTTAAATAGCCACAATGATTCAAAGCATATAACATTACACAAGCTGACACAAATTTGTGATACAAAATTGAAAAACAATTGTTTTAACTTGTATAAGTCATGTCAAATAGGTTACTTTACATTTCAGAAATAATTTTGTGCAAATATATTTATTCTGTAAATGCATTTTTTGCAATTGAAAAAATCATTCTCATCAAAATTATCCTGCAGAAAATGTAGTTCGAAAAATTGAAAGATAATAAAAATCCACTTTAAAAAGTTACCCTTAGAACAGCAAAGACGTTCTCCAGTATTGATTAAGCTAAGGCGTACAACTTTGAAAATTATTTTTTCCAATCCAATTCACTCAAAATAAATACTAAAAGAAACTTCACTTTTTTTATCTACAAAAAGAACTCTCTGTCTAAATTTCAAATTGAAGCAAAAAATAAGAATAAACACAAAACAAAAATCTTACAACTGTTCTTTATTTGACTGGAGGATCTGTACAAATATCAGAATAATCTTTGGTAATAAAAACAGTTGGTAGTAACACAATGTGTGTTCCCTTCAAGTTCGATTGTACGTTGCTATGAATCGCAACGATTCTGTGGATTTGCTTTCTGTTGTTAGCTGTTTTACTTTTCTTCGTATCCAGAGACATGTAATAATACGCAGTTCGCAAGAGTGATAGAAATACTTTGCACACAGTGCAACGAGGAACACGATATAAGGATAGAGACGGATGTAGCTTGTTAGGGGATGAATGAAAAGTTGTCAAGACGGTCCAATTAATGTCAACTCCTGGAGCAGAGCTTACCTTGGCTTACAAGCCGTCTTCTATTTTCCCCTCGATTCCTTTCGCCCCC
>JABFPM010004788.1:0-12128 GCA_022817325.1 Idris sp. 1 HC-2018 | reverse complement strand
TATAAGAAAAGTAGGATAAAGCGGACCACTTATTAAAACAACTCGTTTTAACAAATAAATTTACACAATTTTGTATTGTTTATGTTATTCGAGCAATGATTCATTAGAAAAAGTTATCTGATGATATTATTTCATTGGCTCGAATAATTAAAAATCAAAAAATTAAAAATAGCTAAAAATAATAATTTTTGAAAAAAATAAGCTTAATTTTTATTTTTTTTATAAGATCATATAACATACATGAAAAGAATATTGAAAAAAACATATAAGTTAATAATTAAAGAATTGGAATGGTGCAAAAAATGATAATCATCTGCAAAATAATATCTGGTGATCCGCTTTAGCAGCAACCCTTTATTTTTACCAATGGCTCTCTTTTTAAATCTATTACTGCACAACAATAATAAATGATAATAAGTAAAAGTTTACTTTATAGTTAACTTATTCAGAGGGAAGTACTAACATTTTGTGACATAATTTGTATGATTAAAATTAACCGATTCCTGAAGGTGTCCTATAAAACTTTGTAGAATAGGTTAAGTTTAATTGTCATTAGTTGATACAACGGAATGCCATATTTCCGCCCTCGGGAATGGGTTAAACAATAAAAATAGCAGAATATTTAAAAAAAATTGAAAAATGATTAACAACTGAGTTTTTAATATATTTTGAAATTAAATCATTATAACAAGCTCAATTTCATGTTTAAAATGAAATTAATTTAAATTTAAATGAAGACAAACAAATATTTACCAGGTATGTTGTCAATAAAATTAGGAAAAAAAAAGTTTGATACATATTGTGCAATTATAAAATATCTCAAACGTTAGAAAAAACTTTTCAATAATATAAAATAAAAACTGGTATAAAGAATTTTACTATTAAACAGAAATGTAATTATTTCTTATCAAATAGCAAACATTTCACTTATTATTCGCATTATTCTTATCTAAATATTGTTATTGCTACATCACTTATAAAAATTTTAGTAAAATGCATTTCAATTATAGATAACAAAACTAGCTCTCATTTGGAAACAAAATTTTATATTGTTTAAATTTGTATCAATAATTGTTACTAAAGCAGAAATTCTGTTATGTTGGGAAAATGGAATAATACCATTTAAGAAAAATTACATTAAAATAATACCAAGTCCAAAAACAAAAGAACTATACAATATGAAAATACCTAAGTTGAGATATTTAAATTTTATCTTCGTTAAAATGCCTTCGAAAATGTTTTTTTACTTAATTAATACTTAAAATTACTTAAATGATAAAATACTTAAAAGTCTCTATTTTTACTTAAATTTACTTAGGAAATGCAAGTTTAAAAGTAATTTACATCTATCGAAAAATAAGTTAATTATTTTATACGTTCTTATAAAAAATAAGTATCTTAAATGAGAAACATTTCGGTGAGAAGAAAACATTTTTGTAGATAATTTTTTTATTATATTTATCATATTTGTTATGTTATTTCAGTCTGAAGAGAAAATAAATTATTTCGAGTTATATTGCAGTTTCATTTATATTGGGCCGAATCATGAATACAAAAAAAAATTTGGCCATGACTAATGTCACTTATTGTTTCAACAATTGAACAATCAAAGGGCAAATCAAATCTCGTTTCGAATCTGTGTCCAAATTCTTATGTCGAAAACAACGAGAGGAATCAAGACGAAACCGGTTGCAGGGTAATAACCACCCTCGCAGGGCCCCGCAGGATATTCTTTCGGCGACCCATACGATAACGTCATAGACAACTGCCAGCGACTTGATTATTATCACGACCAATAATCACCGGGACGCATTCCGCTAAGAGCTCCCTTCGGAACACTTTTGTCCCTCATTCCTACGTCCACTCATATTGAACGCAGAGACGGTTTTAGATGGTGCCATGCGGTTATCTTGTGTACAATCTCAAGCATATTTAACTTGCAAAGTACCCGCAATCCGTTCGCCGTTGTAAATAATTTTTAATGAAATTGAATACATTTTTCAACTGAAATCAATCTCCATTTTTGATTTCTTAAAATAACATCTAAAGGATATACTTTTATTTTGGATAAATCTTTTATTTGCTGTTTCAGACCAAATTTCGAGCTTGAAAATCGCTTTCTGCAGTCAAAGTATTGGGTGTCTTGGCCTGGGGGAGTTGGAGGATAATCAAGGAGCGCCAAACTGCGCGCCATCTAATTCAGTGCAATTATTCGAAACGATTAAAAAGATTTAATTGTCCGATGTGCTTGGCACCCACTGTTTTTGTACAGATTGGTCCGCGAGAAGGTGGGTCTACAAACATGTATCATGGTCGTTACGAATAAGCGGGTTCGACGGTATTTATCGTCTTGTCAGAAAAGAGACATTGTTAATCGCTATTTAATTTTGACTATCTACTTGTTCTGTGAAATAACATTTTTGGTTATTTTAAATTACTACTGTTGTTTCGAAACTAAAATCAATCTTAATTACCATCGATCAAGACAACTTGCTGTTATTTTGATCGTGCACAATTTTAGAAAAACATTTTACTGAATATAATTCCACCCCCCCCCCTTAATTTTAAACGTTATTTTTTGCAAAATTCTAAATAAAAAAACAATGCACAACTCAGTAATATGCATTTTTGATCAAAATTCGACCAAAAATATATATGATCAAATTTCGAAGAAATGTTCGAGCAACAATATATTTGGTCAACATTGTGATAAAAAATATCACCGATAAAATTTGGATTAAAAATATTTTTAATTAAAAACTGATCAAATATATTTTTGCTCGAGTGATAAACACAAAATTACATGAACAATCTTGATTGCAAATGTATATCCTGGTAAAATACGATATGTTATTTTGATTGATATATTATACAACTTGATTCATAAAATATGACAAATAAAAAGCTAAATAAACGAACTACTTGTGTTTTCTTTGCAACAATCGCTGCTGAAGTTTTTGTTCGATTAATTAAAGACTTTTCACAAGCTGTCAACTAATCAGGATTAGGCTGCCGCTGTGGTTTTGCAGGCTAGTACTTACTCGGCGAATATCCGTAGATCAAAGTGCTGTGGCTAATCACAGTTCGTGGTCAGCACTCTGAATTGCATAATTATGGGTTAGTATCCCTGAAATCTCCGCAGTGCGATATTATCTTTTGCGGCCTCAGCAGGGACTTGTTTTCGTTGTTTGAGATGTACTCCTTTTGCACGTTCACCCACGTAATTTCTCCAAGTTTACTTACGAGAAATTGCGTTTGAGCCCCGCGATGCTTTTCATCGATCGTGTATTGTGAATTACAAGCCTGGTGATTTGTTAAAAACATTCGTGCACGAAAACCTTCGAATACGTATTGTGATTAATGTGAGATTGTAAGTACCGACAAACCTGTTTGATTTAGGATGATTTCACGTAATTGCGTTATATTCGATACCGATGATTTTTGTTTCCATCGCTGAACCAAAAAAAAGGATAAAATGTTGATAAATAAGTGCTGATAATATACCATCATTATTCATTATTCATAATTACTATCCATTTTTTACTGCACGCTAATTTTTCTTTTATCGTGCAAATGTTAACCAACTTTTAGTAACTACAAATGTTACTTACCAGCTTTTTTGAGAAATAATGTTAAGCTTTTTTCAGAATATCAAGCGTACTCTAGGAAAAGTTTGCCCAAAATTTGGAATCAACATTTCAAAGTTAACTATCAACAAATATAAAATTATATCGAAGCAACAAAAATTGAATACTTGACAAAGTAGGTTGTAAATTCTGCAAATTATTTTGGAAATTGGATGTAACTGGCCTAAATCCAAAATTGGAAACGAAACATTTTGATTTTTCGAAACTTCAACTCTGTTAAATTGTAGCCTTTAACATTGTTCACATGAAATTCAGAAGCATTCCTCGGAGATCAGATTTCATCATGAGAGAACACTAACCGAAGGGGGTCCTTTAAGAGTCCAAAATGCAAAACGCCATCTTGTTGTTGGTGCGCTTTCGCCGCAGGAGTTCCTCACCAATATCGGGGTCATTTATAATACTGGATTTACGCGGCAGAAGTGCACTGCACGCAACAAACTCAAGTTGACGTTTTGTCCTCAGGATCTGTGTGCGACTTCCCGCAGCTGCCGAGGGCGCGCGCAGGTCCTGAAAAGTCAGTGCTGGATGTGCTAATTAAAACAAACGATAATGAGAAGCGACTGGAACCCTCCCGCGAATATGCTACCGCCAATTAAGAAGCTTCCCACCAAGATTCCCGCAGAAAAGAGATAAAAGTGCAAAATTATCAAGGGCACCTGGTACCCTCATGAAATTTGTTTCGTCGATTCTCCCAGCTTGAGCATGAATTATTTTAACGGACAAGTTGATGAAAAGCAAAACTTTTTTATAAGCCTCTGAATTCACTGAGGTGGAAAAGTTTTATTGAGTCGTAGGATAAAAATTACACCGATAGAAAGATAATGGTCGCGTGGTGAAAATAAATTATAACTGCGGATTAATTAATGGTAACTGAACTTTCAAACTGTTGATTCAATTTTTCATCATTTAGCGTTTGTCATTATGATATAAAGGGTCAGATTGTAAAATAGTTTATTGATAGCAAGTATTGTTTATTAGTGTTTTATGTAGAAGAACATTTTGATTGTATAGTGGGCATTACATTTATTTAACTTATTTGGATGAAAAAAAAGTTTTTATGAACTCAAGAGTATTATAATTTTGCAATGTTCTTTAAAAAGTAATAATAATTTAATCAAAATGATACATAAACACGCATGTACCACATAAATAAATTTTACAGATACGTAGCAGCGGGATGCTCGTTACAACAGAAAGTGGATATCCATGTAAATTTTGCATTTATTACGCAAGAGTATCAGTTTTCTATCTTTTCTGCTCACAGATTATGACATACGATACTGGTTTGAAATAAGACTACCATATCCTAGAAATTAGTTTTGTTTCATTTTCACTTTAATTTTGTTGTTTTATCGACTCTTTATCTGACTTATTACAAAACAAAGCATTTAATTGTTTATTTATTAACAAAAAAAAAATTTATTACTCTGAAATGGCAATCAATTTCCATAAATCATAAATGCATCACAATAAAGTTAAATAATTTACCAGGAACGTGTAAAAATTTATTTTATCACTCAACTTTCTTTGCAATTGTTTATTTATAAAAGATATTATCTCAGATACAAATTATATTCAGAATCTTTATTTGATCAATAATCTGATATTAAGTTAATTAATTATAGCCTGCAGATTGAAATCTTTATTCTATAATAAAGGTTACCAAATGATCTAATCAACACAATTAACCAACATTTATTGAGTGCTCTTAATATTATGTGTACATAAATTTGACATTTCAGAGTTTGCACTTTCCATATCATTGCGCTTAACACTCTCATATAAAAGCACTTCCGAAACTTATGTTAACCCATATGAAAAGTTTGATCTGATCAGTCCTTTGAATAGCATAGCTAACTACATTGTAAGAGTAAGTAATCACACCACACATCACACAAAACAATGTTACGATAACACCCGACATTATTCAACTGTAAGATAATCTATAAATTGCTTCTATACAGAGTTCACTCTTAGCAAAACTAGTTGCAGTATAAAGAACGAGATAACATCATAACGACGACTATTGTCAGGGGGGCACTGCTGGTGCGGGTGATTTTGTCCAATCTAGTGGGAAAGATTTTGCAAAAATCAAAGTGACTGGATTTATAGTGACGTTTATATAACATATGTACGTATGCAGGAATTTATATGTGTACACATATAACATGCTAAGAAACTAAAGGTTCTTAAGAAGATAATATTCTGACGTGAAATGATCGTTATTTCGTTTCTTTTTCAATTTAATGCTAAAATCGTTTTTAACTTTTAAATTTTATGCTTTCGTATTTTGAAACATTAATTATCATTAAGACCTAGAACAGTTTTTTTCCGTAAGTTTTTCCTAAAATATATTAGTTTTCGATTTCTGAAAGTTGGGGAAGAACGACATTCAAATTAGTGAACTAATTTTGGTTCATTTTATTTGTAGCTTTTCAAGGTTTCGTGGCGGACCAAGGTTGAACTTATTTGGGGATAAATTGTGGATAACAATTTACAGTGCCAATTAATAGCCAATGTTTCAAGTTGGTAATGCTATTCACGTGGAACGCCGGCATTGTTAAAGTTAGAAAAAGTATGGTGATTCAGTGGCGCGACCATTATCATTCCTTGTCCGTCATTTGTCACACTGGCTAGGTACGATCTCCCGTGATACAGCCAATCTGTGCCAACTATAACCGCAAATGACATCGAGTTACCGCCGTCTGCTATTGCATACCAAATTTTCTATCTTGTAAGAGGCTCAATTGATTTTCTATATTTAGTGACAATAATCAACATTTCGTGAATTACTTTTATTATTTAAATACACTTTGTTATAATCATTATAAAATACAGTGTTCAACTGTATAAAGTATTAATTTTCCAAATACATTTTTTACATGTTAAGCTTCTTTTTTTTGTTCTTCATTTCTTTATTAATGTTTAACAGTGTTTATAACTTGTTGTATAATAATTTTAGTAATAAAAAATATATGAATAATTTTAGCTGCAAAATCACTTTTTCAAAATCTATTTTACTGTTAACTTCGCATAGAATTTTAGTCTAACATAAATAAAATAGTTTTACTGTAGTTAAAGTTAACTTTCCAAATTCTGCCCATAATGATTGATACAAAGTGAGTTCTTCTTTCTTTCTTTCTTTCTTTTTGACTGATACAGGCTATATATAATGATTATTATATATTAATTTTATTTATTACACAATATTAAGCTGTTATTTCAGAAATTTAGCATTTTTGCGGTCAAAACTTCTTTGATTTATGTTTAATTTGAATTTTAAATTTCTTACAAAAGTGTCATTATGGGCAGGACAAGAAACCATATATCTCAGATATGTTTTGCTCTGAAAAATATATTCGATCGAAATGTGGACAAAATTGAGATATTCTTATCGCCTCACGCCTTCTTTGATACGCCCACGAAAATCGTTTCTTTTCTTCAAATCTCGTTTGCATTATGTGAAAAAAATGGTTTCCCTTTTAACATTATTTTTCATATCTTTTATGGGTATTTTTATGAGTGATGACGGATCACCGGTCAAGTTACTTAATATCTGCACAATAGTTTGGAATTCATAAATTTGGATGGAATTACATATTTTATTAATCTTCCTAAAAATTGTTCATATAAATAAAAAAAAAAATAAAATAAAAAAAAACATTTCTCTCTGAATATAGAACTTCCTTTAAACTTTACATGATAAATCATCATTTCAAATTAAAATTTGTCATATTTTTAGAGCCGCACGTATATTTTCACATAAATGTTCGTGACGTTGGGGGAGGACGAGAAATATGCGAAAATTCATGCTCGACTTGTGATGTACGTATATCCCGGACACAAATATCTGCTCTAAATTTAAGAGAAATATCATAAATAATAAATAATTTCATTCATAAAGCCTAGTGGCAAATTAAAATGTTTTGTGAAACATTGCAATAATTGTCACGTCACTCGAATTTTCTGGCAGATTGTTTTGCAGTGACAGTAATAATTCATTGAAAAGCAACAACAAACAGTTTATATGGTCGCGTGGTTGCTTCTATGATTTATTCTTCATTTTACTCTTCTCACTTGATGTTCATCCCACGTGTTACTTTAACCTTTTGCTTGTCTCAGAATTTATAAAAGCTAACTTGAAACTGTTTTTAAGAACCTTTTTTTCAATTTTGTAGAAGTTATGTGAATTATTCTCACAATTAATATTTTATGCTAATTTCGTGGGCTAATAAGTGAAATAATATTTTAATTTTACATTTCCAACTTATTGTATTTTCATCTCGAAACTGAAATGAAATAAATTTGGTTTCTTAATTTAATTACGAAGATTTTAACAAATGTTCAGTTTAAATAATTTAAGTATAACATTTTCAAGTATAAATTGATTATACTTTTTTTTATATAAATTTTGGATATCTAAATTTAAAGATAATACAAGGATATTCCATTTAAAATAATTTTAAGCAATAAAGCTAAACACCGCAGCTAAAGTTAAATTGTAAATTACAGAAAATCCATATTGATCGCATTTTCATTGAAATAAAGTATTGAATTTCACGTTGCACTGTACATAAGAGCCTGGAGTTATTTTGTGCCTTTCGTAATCATTTTTCTACAGGATGCAATACGAAATTATGTTCCGGTGCGTAATTAAATCCCGCGGCGCGACTGGACGCTGGGTAGTTTCACGCACGCCGAGAAATTATTATCGCGAAATAAACGAGCGGGACTGAGAAAGAACCGCACGCGGTCATCTGGCGCTTACGTCCTCGCGATAGCCACGTACAGCTATCGCAGAAATTGCAATATATGCGATGACTTAGATGAATGTAAATAGATATTTGAATTTCTATTTGCTTAACCGAAATTGTACTTTATTGTTCGTATCCAAAGATATTACCAACTGAAATAATTAACAATTCATAAATTCAGAGAAATCTTAACTCTTAAATTATGTTTCAACAATTACTGCATTTGAAGAAACAAAATTGTACAAAGTTTTAAAAGCAAAATAGTCTTATCAATGAATTTAAACTAAAGAGAAATTAATAAACAGAAATAATGCACATTTGGAAAAAAATAGATAATTAAAACAATTACTTTGAGTTAAAAATTGAATGAATGGAAAAGCAAGTATACAAAAAAAAAAAAAAAAAAAAAAAAATAGGTTTTATTGCTGTCAAAAAGTTTTGTTTAAAGTTTTTCTTAGTGATTATCAAAGGAAAAGCATCGCTGGTAATACAAATAAAAAGCTCTTGCCGTCAAAGTTCTGACAAATGTCTTGATTCTAAAGGAAAATGTTTATACTGTTATTGCTTGTTAATTTTAAATTTCTACGTGTGAAAAGTGGTCATTAAAAGTGGCCTTTTAAGCTAGATGCGTCAGCTGATACTTATTAAAAAAACCTCTTTGTGACAACTACACAAACTTTAAATGACGTTTGACTCTGTCTGCTGAGTTAACAAAGACATGCTTTGCAGAATTATCTTCATAAATATACTTTGCGTGGGCGGTTCTCACCCACATGTGTTCTTTTCAACTTCACCACGACTAGAACAGTCCAAATTTAAAAAGAATCCTTGTCGCATTAAGGATACATGATCATCGCTTTAACTTACGTGTGAGAAAGTCTACAGACACATTTACAAGTGAAATTTAACAATGATGTTATTGTTTTATTATTCATTTCTATATTTGACAAGAGTTTTGCAACCCGATGAAGACCTGTGATAAAGTTCAGGTTTTTTTTTCTTTCTGTTTGCAGTTGTGAATTGTCAAATAGAAAATGTCAAAATATTCTCGTGGGACACTGTTCAACATTACGTTTGTTGGTTTGCCGATTGTCGAGGTCAATTGGAGATGCTCCCACGTTTTCGTAGTCGTTAATATTTTGTTATTGTCGCAGTTAACCCCATGGCGGTCTTTCGTAATTTCTTTTGCTCAAGGCTCCGTAAGGTCAAGGCCAGGATCACAATTTTCAGAGGCACATTTATTTAAATCAGAAATTATTTAGACAAAATTGTAATAGAAATAAAAATACATTCCAGATAAATTTCAGATTATATCCAAACGGTTATTTCAAATTTTGAAATACAGATCTATTTGCAATTCCTTTTTTCATGAAATATATTATTAGAAAACTCCATTTTTAAAGATATTAATTATAAATATCATACAAAATAATAGTACCAAGCAATTAATTTAATCTGGGTTTAAAGATCGAATCTATTTGCAAGTTTAACAGATGGCAAAGCTATCGTGTGTGGTAGGTCGTGTTTATTTTTGGAGAATTCAATAATAAGCATCGTAACCAAAAGGGTTGTCTTCCTCATTACAAAAATTCTTTCAACATTAAAATTCGGTATACATTTGTCAAAATCAATACAAATACGTATTATTTTCCCCAAAAAATCCAGGTAAAAGTTATTATTATCATTTATTTCATTTATTTCCGTATCTCTGATTACTTTGGTTTGTTTGTGATGTTGTTAATTTTATATTTTGAATATGCAACATTTTAATGGAATCTTTAACTGCATGTTTCAGTAGTTTTGCTAATTAATTAGTATTTATTTGTATTACTTTCATTAAATTACGTGGCATAAATTTTTATCACATTTATTACTATGTATTAGCGCATAAAATTAATACATTTAGAAGACCATAATTGAATAAGAAACGTAACGCGGAATGTATGCTTAGTGAAGACTAAATTAATATGCATATTAATTCTGATGTTGCGCGCTTTGATAGCAAGATTAATGCTTCGATGCAATCATGAGAGCGGATCTGTATGTACGATTTCAAACTTGTTTTCTATTTTTAAACCGCAGCAAAAGAATACAACTAGTTTGAACCTTATCATTTTTTTACCAAAAACGTTTATTATTATTATTATTATTATTACCATTTCATAAAATAAAAAAATTATATTTTTAGGTGTTCTAAAATAACTGAAAAGCAACTTGATGCAAATGACCTTTTCAATTGTTCTCTGGCTAACTTTATAAATCAGATGTTAATTACAATGGACAAGCACTAAATTCCTTCTCTTCTGTGTGTTTTTATCCAAGGTAAAAATTAACGACTTGGGTAGCATCGGACAATCTGAGAGGTGTTTCTAAACTTTTCCCTCCTGCAAAATAAATAATCGCTCGCGCTCTTACAAAATCTATTTCGGGAGGACGTCACGCGAGCGCAGTGTGATTTATCGAACATTTTAACTGGCCTCTCCTCGTCGCTAATTCTTATTACGTAATGGCTGATGTGCACTTTATGTATATTCGCAGGTGCGATCTGTGGCACGCGAGGCGTTAATGTTGTTGCACTTTTTCAATTGCGAAATCGTGCTCGATACTAATAATATAATTTCGCGATTAATTGGCCACTGCGGATACTTTTTGTAGTGTCCTTAAAGACCACCTGTATTGTGCTCTATGATATTACATTATGCACGCTTTTTCGTCTTTCTGAAATGTTAAATTTGCTTGATGATAATGACAGGTAAACTTTTTTTACACTTAAAGTAATACAGGTCCTTTTTTCCTCAAATGGTATTGCCCATTTATTTTACTTAAGCTTCTTTTTTTTAAATAATAAAAACATACCTTTATTTTGTTGTAAGTAAATTTATAATACGTTTTTAAACTATTATGCACATTTTTGGCACGACTGATACATTTTTATAGTATTCAATATTGAGTAACGAGAGCATATAACATTTCATTATCTTTAACGACAACTCTAAACATGTCATAAATATTTGTAACATATTACAGGGTAGCTTTTATTGCAGTCGTGCATTAAACATTGTTTTCACAACTTTTGCTTTCAGAACGATAAACAATTTGCAGTACTTATTTGTACTTACATATTGATATTTTGGTTTTGATTTTTAGTTTGAGAGTTAATATCTTAAACAAACATAATAGCTTGCAATTATCCATACTCGTAAGTGTATTTGAAAGAACAAAAAGTAACAAAATTTTTTTTTCCATATGAAGCAAAGATATAAAAGAAGATGCACACAGAAAAAGGCATCCGAAATGATAATAGGCTAATTATTTGCCTGTAAAATGATTTATGTCTGCGAGGTACTTGTGTGGTTTGTTCATAAAAGGGGGTAGCGGGTTAAGATATGTCTGGCGGCCCCCACCGGTTTGGACGCAATCGACCCTAAAATCTTAAAGAGGACCTGATATCGAAATTTTTTTTTAACATTTGACAGCTGTCAAAAACACTGTCAACAATAAGCTTAATTATTGATTTTTTGACATTTTCATAAAAATATATTTTTTTTAATATATGACAGCTGTCAAAAACGCTATTAAGAATAAGCCTAATTATTGAAATTTTGACATATTCGTATAAATTCCACGAAATCTGGTATATATAGGCGTTTCTGAGGTTGCTAATTACAAAGATGTCACCGAACTGTACTGTTTCGACATTTGACAGCTGTCTAAAACGCTGTCATTG
>JABFPM010004787.1:0-12129 GCA_022817325.1 Idris sp. 1 HC-2018 | reverse complement strand
GTTCTTTAAATCATAAGGAACAAATTCCTCGCTTACATTTATACTGTTTGAACTATTGTTTTAATAGTATTTTAATCCAAACCTTACGTATCGTGTCAACTAACATTTTTGCCAAAACTTTCACTCTTGAGCGTAAGTCCCCTTTTAGAATCCGGAGGTTCAATTGATCATAAGTTTCTAAGAATGATTGAAAAAAAAATGCACTTTGTATACAGTTATGCAACAAATATACGTTGTTTTTGGTTTAGCGCGATATTTCTCTTAGAATTGTGGTGTACACTTATTATTAGGTTTATTATCGTGTTACTAAATACATTATTTGTACTACATTGAACAACGTGCTGCGAGATTACATATTAATAGTACTATAGCGTTTAGAAAAGACGATACCTATTAACCCGTAATTACCATTAGACTGTTTCTCAGGCCACCGCCGACGCCTTTCAATTTATAATATCTTCATTAGCGCACGTGTGCGAAGCTTTTGTCACGTGACTTGGCCAAATACTAAAAACATTTCAACAGGTGTACGGTCTCATAATGTCTATGTTTTTATTAAGGAAAAGAACTGTAGAGTCAGTGAAATTACATTTACGTATTATAATTTCTGAAAATACAATATATTTCCTTTTTTAAAAGGCAAATTCTTTTGATTAAATTCTTTATTTTGTTTTTCCACTGGTTTATAACTATTATAATTTTTATTATTTGAAAAATAATTATAAAAAATATATAAATATAAAAAAAAATATATATATATATATAAAATAATATAAAAAAAAAAATTTGTTTTAATTGTTTTAAATTCTAAACATTTATTTATTATTCTAAAAAACTCATACATCATTAAAAAGAACAAGTTGAGTAAACTTTTTTTTCATGCATTTGACAGTAGTATTTAATAATTGATATTGAATTTATTTTTATGCATAAAGTGTAACAGTCTTATAAGTAGACACTTATATCGTATATAAAATTTGTATAAAGAAAATGCAAATGTAATACTTATCGAGAATACTTTCTTAATTTCCTGTTCTTTATTCTTCAATATTTAATGAAAAACTCTTACAAGCTTGGTAACGTTAAAATACTGTTCTTTGCCACTCTCTTATTAATACTACTGACTTTGAATAAAACATCGCTCGTAAAAACATAATAAAAAAGACTCTGTTAAATCAGACACATTACAAAAAATGGTACCATAAATTCTAAAGACGACGAATATTTAATTATGACGGGAACATTTTTGGCATGAATAAATAATTGCATACGAAAAAAAAACAACATAATTTTATGTTCCCTTATTATTGACAAATTATTAAACATAATTTTGTTTTGTTATAATTTCATTTCATTTTATTGACACTATAATTATAAATAATTAAAATTAATTAATTGGAGTAAATTATTTTCAAAATAAATAAATTCATTAAACACTTGTCTTTCAAAATGCACATGTATATTCAGATATTTTAATTTATCTACCATTATGTACGCACATATAATCAAATTTTATCGAACAAAGCATTTCTTATCACTTAATTAATTTTCCAAGATTCAGATAATTCTAAACATATTATCAATATCAAAAATGCATGTTAAGTTATTTACTTTTTTAATTAACAACAAAAAGTTATCATACTTTTTTATCTGGTTTATAATTCACTTTAACAGAGTTATAAATGTACACATCATTGCTTTTCTTATTGGAGTTAAACTTGACAAAAACAAGTTTCGATGAAAGTTTAACGCGTCTCTTTATTTATATATCTTCGTAATATGATACGTCGTAACAAATGATTTAATTATTTCTGTTACGAGTAATAACTTGCTTGATATGTAATTACATTGCTCAGTCTTTAAGTTGTACACGAATGGTCGCAGCAGGCATTCCTTACATTCATATATTTTATCATACTCATTATAAGTATACATGAATGCGAAAGTAAACTTGCATAAGATAATTGACAACTACAATTTGACATATTAATTTGATACCTACTAATTATAACACTTATTATGATATAAAGTAGCATTTATTTAACAAATCGTATAAAGTTGACTTGTCGTTAAATTGATTTCTTAATGCTTCACATTTATTCAAATAAACTCTAGAACATAAATTTAATTAGATGTATCAATTTAAACAAGCTCGGAAATGATAATAATTTATGAACATATACTTGCTTCCGCAGTTAATAATTTGTCTTTTATAATAGAATTGTGTTAAAATAAACTGATTTGGTTTTAAACATTACATTAAAAGAAAGTTAACTCTTTTCTTTTATTTTACTTGAATTTTAATTATTGAAAATTAATATTTAAATAAAAATAAATTAAATTAAACATTGCGTGATAAAAATGTATTATAAATAAAAGTTATTATAAATTTTGAAACTGAAAATATATATTTATTACAACAAATTTATTACATACAATTAAACTTCAGAATATATTCAAAGAATTTTTTCAATTGATTAATTTATATTTACAATAAATTGTTAATTACTACAAATTGTAGGAAACAAATGAATTTGCAAAAAAAAGTTGCATACAAATTGTGTTACAAGTAAATAAAAAAGTCACTTGAATAACAGAAATAGTTTGAGTACTCTCAAAGTTCTCAGTAATAAAAGTGTTTCTTATAAAAGTAAAAAAAACTCATAAATTAAATTGATGCTCAATATTGCGTGTACTTTGAAAGAATCCTCGGAATACATATTTTCGTCTTAAGTATCTTGTAACGTCACGAAAATCGGTTCTCAAAATCTGTTTCGTGTACGCAAGCGGCAAAAGAGGGGCGGCAGTGATAAAACCACTTTATAGTCAGACAGGAGAAACAAGAGCACTCATACATAAGGCAGAAATGTCGATGAATTTATTATTGACTTAACTTTTCTATTCGACAATCAAAATACACTTCAGACGAAAGAGAGAAAAAAGAGAAAGAAAGAAAAAAATCCAGCTTCGTGCATTTTCCCTCTACCCTTTCATTATTTACGCAAAACGACTGTCAAAGCCCTCAAATGAATAATGATTGTTTCGCCGTCACAGTTTCGACTCGCTCGCACATTTTTCAATGAATTAATTTTTCATTCGAATTTAAACGGCTGTCGCAACAAATAGAAAAGAAGCGCGAACGAGGTCGCCACTTCTTTTTTTTATATACTCATCTTTTTCTCCTCCTTTTTATGACATTATTATTATTAGTATTTTGTCTTTATTTTTTTATTTATTTTTTTTTTCATTGAACATCCAAACGATTAATTAAGCCACTAAAGTTTTTTGACAATTACAAAACAAAGAAATTACAAAAAAAAAAACTTGAAATAAAACTCTTGAAATTATTTCTCTGTAAAAAACGGCAAAGTGTATTTTAACAATTTGGCTTAGTTATGAATAAGCGTTACTACTTTTTATTGTTATTATTCCCCCGCCAGAAACTTTTGCCAGTCGCTATTTGTCATTCTGGGTTCGTGTGCGAACAATTTCTTTCTCCCAGAGTGATTAAAAGTTTCTTGTCGGTGTTTTTCCGCGGCGCTACTTGCACGACACCGCACCCAGCAACAGGTGACATTCATCGAACGTTATTATTTTCGATTCACTAGGTGAACATCAAATGCGAAACCCCGGTCGATCCTTATTCGTTTGTCGACGAGGAAATGTCGATGGGCAGCATGAGAACGGCCAGCAGTCCCGGCGGAAACCCGGAAAACATGACGTGTACGGGAGGAGCGCAGCCTGGAATGGGAGCCAGAACGACCACGCCACCTATGCCCGGGTCCTTGGCGGCCCATCAAATGATGAGCACAGGTCTCGTGATGAACGGCGCTGTCAATCCACAACTGGCCCATCAGCCAAAAAAACGTGGTCGAAAGAAAAAGTCTGAACTTGTTCTCACACCGGAAGAGTAAGAATTTTCATAAAAATGTAATTACCCTAATAAAAAAATGTTCTTCTAATAGCTGAGAAGTGTTTAATGAAAGCTATAATTACAAATACATGTTTAATGCAAGTATAATTACAAATTTATGCACTTTTTCGCAATTACAGAAGCATAAGTCATTAATACAAAAACAAACTTACTTGCAATTTGATGTGGTGTATTATTTAGTAAGAAAAAAAAAAACTTAAAATTATAGCAGTGAGTTCACACTCTGTTTGAAATGGCAAGACACATTTAAAATTGCTCCGACATAAATGAAATTTCCAAGACAATCAAAGTTACAGGATCAAAGGTTGAAAAGAGGAGTTTGACAGATTTTTGATTAACAAAAATGGAGGTTAATTTAATTTGGGTTTATGATTTTAACTTTGGAAACGAAACGTATTAGAAGAGCATACACACTCAACTTCATTTACTTTACTCAAAGGCTTTGACTGTTCTTTAGAGCGGAGCTGGCAGAGGCGAAGAAGCGGGCCAAGACATACAAAGAGAGGAAAAAGCACGACAGGTTTGACGGAATGCCTGAGGAGGAAGTTAGCAAGCGCGTGCTACCCGATCATCTTACAAATAACCTCGACATCATAATTGTAAGTTCACATTAATTATTTTTCTTTGTACTTTTTAAAAAAAAGCATGCATGAACATTTTTAACATGAAAAAAATTCATTACTGTTTAAAAAAAAGTAAATCAAGGTTAACTATACACAGAATAATCTGAGACCTTTTACTAGCTATAATTGTTCCAATATGTATCACTGTTACAATTGTTATACTTGACCCTACACAAACTACTTCCCAACTAATTTACTTAATTAATTTATCCAACTTAACTAACGAGTACATCCCAACTACCTTTCCACAAAATTCAACGTAAAACAGATTCCTACAAACAAGATAAGATAAAACCACAAAAATTAAACCTCTTATAATCTACTTGTATATTACATATATATATAAAATCAACTTGAAAAGAATATTTTATTACTTGGCAATAAATATTGATCTTTACAAATTTACAAGTTTATCGTTTTCTTGTACTTTTTATTGAATTTTTTTATATTCAAATTACTTTGAATGACAATTTGAATAATCAATTTCTCTTTTTCTCAATCGTTGCTCAATAAAACGTTATACGAAAATAAAAAAAATTGAAATCTCAAAATATTATCAACTACTTGTTGGTTTTAGTGTGAATCAATGTATAAACTTGTTCTAAATTCGGTAACAAGGGATTACAAGATATTAGCATTTATACTGTTGTTCTTACAATTCTTAAAAAACTTAAAACTCACTCGTCGATGTTGTAAATTTATTTCAATATTCAAAAACCACGCTAAAAGGTTAATAAAAATGATGTAACAATTTGGCAGTCCAAGTTCATTGAAATTTCAGATTGAAAAAACAAAGACGCGTGTCACCAGTTGATTGTTGAATGTTTTTCAATGATGATACTTTAAACCGACCAATTTAATCATTCTTCCACGTGCTTCATAAAAACGATATGCAGCTAACACAGAATGCGGTCAGTTATTTTTTTTCTATTTTTTATATACGCTCTCATCCCTCATTTTTTCTTCTTTTTTTTTTAATCGGTCAATATTCAAGCCTCGTTATTTTACCCTCGGATCACCATTCAACGTTAACTGAACAACTAACGCATCGGCGTTTACGTGTTTACGCGATACGCATTTTATGGGGTTCGTGCGATTGCGACTAACGATGTAAAGCGATTGAACTACCCGATACAGACCCTTGAAAATCCTCTGTGACCAAAATCGCGAGCCAATACAGCAACGATATCGCTGATGGTTTCGATTTTTTTTCAGCGACCACAACAAATGAAAGGCAAAGATGAATGTTTCGATCAAAGATTGCCCCATTAAATCACGTTTTTGTATCAAAATTTAAGAACCAAACATATTGGACGATTAAAAATGATTTTTGTTTGTTTTTTTGTTTTTTTTAACTATATTTTACTGTAAATTTTGTTCTGAAAAGATTTAACTTTTCGGCCTAACTTGGGCGATCAAAAACAACAAACTTTTTAATCACACTGTGAAACAAATATGCAATTTATCGACAGTTGTTTTTGTGCTGTACGCGCGGATAGTTGTTGAAACTTTTATTGCCAGTTCGTTTGCGGCCAGATTATTATTGGTGAAGAACTTTCAATGTAATATAATGAGACAGCTTTTATTCGGGCATTTCATTTTGTACGAGCGGTTGACGTGTATCTTTGAATCCGAATTTTGATTAAGAGGCACGGATTAATTGCTTTTTAATTGAATTGCCAATTAATGTCAAATTAATATGTGAAATATATATTGGGAGCGGTATGTAATTGGTACAAGTTGCAATAATTAAGTCACTATTTCGCTTTTCAATGCTTTTTAGCAACATTGCACTTGAAAGAGATCGTTGAATTGCAAAAGGTTTCACTTTATTTCAAGTGCATTATATTCTATGAAATGTACGTTACTTTGATTAATTTGTTATTTTACTCGCGGATTGTTTTATGTAAAATTAAATTGAAATAATTAACGAAATTTGCTGAAAAAATTTGCTTCCATATATATCTCTGTACAGACATTTGTTATTAATTCATTATGATGGGGTAATTGTTGCTTCAAAGAAATTAATTTTTTTTTGATACATAAATGTTTTCGTTTTTTTGTACGAATTTTCGTAAATTGACATAAATATTTATTCACGATAATTATAAACCTTTTCACGTTATCATTTTAAAGCTTTGACTTTGTAAATTCATTTTATTGCTCACTTATCGAAATGTCACAAAATAAAAAATGTTTTTAATTTGACCAAAAAGTCATGCTTGAATAAATAATAATTGAAAGTGTAAATTTATTTATAATTGCGAAAAAAAAATCAACAATAAGCTCACATATTATAAGAATAATTTAGATATTGTATTACAATATGTATAGCAATACAATAGTTCATTTTTTAAATGCAAATATATTATTTGTTCAAAAACTTCGCATTGTACACTAGACATGTAAAAATGCATAAAACATGCATTTTATGCATAATACGTGCATATCTCAGTGAAAAACAAACTCGTGATTCAATTTCAATCAATTATTATGCAAATCAGTCAAAGTGATTATCATCGATTTTCAGCTACTAACGATAATAATTAAACTTGGCTCCGTTACAGCATTTAAACAAAGAAACCTCAGATAACTATTAAGTTATACAATTGTGTTACAATTACTCGAAAATAATAGCTCTTCATTAATAATCATTTTAAATACTGTGCAATCAATCTTTTGACGATAACGATGTAAAACGATTGAAAATCTCAGTAAAACAAACAAGAATTTTATTATTTTATTAAAAGAAAGATGATGAGGATTCATCAATCAAACTGTTTTCTTCTACTACATGAGTTTTAATGTTAAAACATGTAATTTTTGGAAGTAAAAAGTACTTTGTTATAAAAGTTTGAAAGAAATCTATTCATTAAAAAAAAAATTTCTGGCCAATTTTTTAAATAAAATAGTAAAATATGATTGAATAAGGAAAGTTTTACAATTTAAAATACATTTTTCTGCTTTCATTGCTCATTTCACCTTATTAAAGTTTATAACTTTTTATACAGAATGTACAATAAATTACGAAAATTGAAAAAAAAATGGATGAAATTTGTTATTTTGTGTTATAAACATAATTTTTTTCAAATTAATGTAAAACAAATGTAATTTCTGATATTTAATTGATTTTTTTTGTTTATAGAATGTTAATAAAAGTTCACGTCTTTGAATAAGTTTATTGTTAAAATTATCTATTCTTAAATTGTTTTCATACTTTATCTAAAATGTATAACTTCTATTCTGTACTCAAGTTAAATTTTCAACTAATCCTAATTAATTTTTTGTCTAAATTCTAAAGCATATTCTTAAAAAAAATGTCGTAGTATTTTACTGAGAATGCATTTATATCGAAGATTTTCAAGAGACACAGTTAAACGTACAAATCTGAATATCTAGCATGTGCAACTTATTTATGCATTATGTCCTATATTTAGTGGTTGTATTTGTGCGTGGAAATGCGAACGATTTTCGGCCTTGGGCTGGTTGTGAAAATTCAGTAGTCTCGCGGCAGACGTGTCAGTCGCGGTTCTACAAACGTGATGCAAACAGGTGCGCATCGTCGGCAAGCACGTTGTGTATTTACGCATGCACGTAACGACGCTGACGGATATCCTTGGACTTTGTCATTATTAATTATCTAACCTCCAAAGTGAGGAGCGAAGAAAATGTGAGTTGCGCAACAGGTACCAATACACCTGCACCTCGCGGCGGTTGCGTAATCGAACAGACACATAAAGTGCAGATGAGTTCTTCGGTTGCGTGGTCTCTTTCGAGCTGCATTCAAGTTGACTCCGAACGAGCAACAAGGAGTTGCGCCTGATTAGGTAATTAAAAAAAAGAGAGAGGCAACAGACATACACATAACGTCTCCAAATTGCTCGCGGATCCAAGTTGCATGCGGCCCCGACCAATTTCGTCATTATTGTTCAATTACCTTGAACGTCAAAAGTTGTTCCTGCGAACAATTACACGCGACTGTTGTGCATGCACAACTGTTAAATGCAATTTTGCAATGACCCGATCACGTGAGATGCTGTTTCGCGCTAACTCTTCTTCGTCTTTTTTCCCCCCTCAAACTACATTTTCTTTGTTCTTTGATCCAATCTGCTGTTGCGAAACTTGTTTTAAAAGTTTTTTTTGTCTTATGCTTAGAGTTTTCCTGTTATCTTCTCTTTTTTTAATGAAATTTTCTTAGATTGCCAAAATTGTGAGAAACTTTTAATTCAGAAAGAAAAAACGCCGTGTTTTAACTTTTGGCAAAGAATATGAACTGCGAAAATACTTACTTACTGTATATGATATTTGGTTGCTTTGTATCCGAGTAACTAACTTTCTTGTCTATTTTATAAACGATTTTTGTTGACACTGATATTTTACTGAATAAGTTTTAATTTTTAGGTATAATTTGCATTTAAATATTAATTTGTATATCATTTTTGAATTAGCTTCTTTATTTTGCAAGATTTTTCGTAGAAGTATACACATTTTTGGAACGAAATACTCGATAAATGATGCATACTAGAAAATGCTAATTTGTTAACGAAATAAATGAAGTTATCAATAATTTTATGTTTGAATTATAATGTCATGAATTTTTGTAAAGTAATAAAACTTCTATCATCTGTTAATGATAGACAGATTGGTAAAAATAAGCAGTACACAGGAATTTAAATTATAGCTAATCTATTGTTCCTTAGGAATACATTCCTGTGTAAAAAGTAATTATGTGGCTAAAAGTAATAGAAACGACAGACAGAAGAATTTCGATGTCATTGAAACGATGTCACACAATTTTTTTACTTCAAAATACGGACAAACTTTGAATTTGGAATATTAAAAATAATTGCAGATACATAACTTGATTTTAAAAAAAAGTTTTATATCTCAGTTGATTTTTAATCAATTAAATAAATTAATATATCCGTTTTTTTAAATATATATGATAATCAAATAACAAAATACAATTAATTGCGAATAATTTAATTATCAGTCTCTTTTATTGATTCATTCTTTCCAGTTTGCAATTTATTTTATTATAACTTTTATTAATCAGCCATTTACGTATCTAATTTAATTTAATTAAAGTTTTTAGCATTACTCAAATAAATTAATTAAATTTAACGTTCGATTAATTGTTTTAAAAATATTTCAAATTTTTTTTAATTAACAATTATCAATAAAGCTTTAGGTGGTTTCTCTCACTTTGATCTTTCTCAAAACACATATATCTAACAATCAATTAATTAATCTTCTTTTCAATAACCAGTTAACTTTGTGTCCAACATTGATTTAATTATCAACTTTGAAGATTGAATTATTTTTAGTGATAAAAAAGGTGCAATTGAAAAAAAATGTGAACAAAATGAAATATATCACACGCGTTACGAAAAATATGTTTCAATTGTGCCTAGACAGTGATGCGCACAAAAGAATTTACATAAAACAATTAGTTTCATAATATGTTCCAAAAACTATTGCGCATCACTATTTCGCAATTACAATAGCAACAAAGAATCAGTTATGCGTACAAAATTATAATAACAAATTTGCTGTGATGTTAAAATAAAAGTAAATCCTCCGTGAATGAAACGTGCCGGGCAAAAAGAATATTTTTGCGAACAGAATATTCATACTTTTGATCAACATTAAAATCAGATTCCGTTGAGCGCATCGTTGCAATTAGTTAATTCGCATGATGCTAGAGGTGGCATGCGTCATTTTGCGTATCGCGAGCAGGATTATTAAGAAGGTAATCCCATCGTGGACAATTCGTTGATGTACCGTCATTAATATTTATGCTAAATTATTTTGTGCATTATAATTGCTGTTAAAATAGATTTGGATTGCATTACGTGACTGAAATAAAAAAAAAATAATCATCCGCAGCTGTTTTATATAAAAAGTAATCGAACACATCTTTAAAAAAAATTTTTTGTTTGAATAACAAATATTTGTTAATATTTTGTCTCATATTTTAATGATACTTTGTCTTAAAATTTGTCTTTACAGTTAATCACAAAAAATTTGTTACCGAATAAAATATAATCAATTATAGAATGAATTTTTGTTGTTTTTATTATTATCCTTTATGGTTGAATTGATTTGAATTTAAGTTGCACTTGTTCGTACTGGAGCACACAAATATTTCAACAGTTTCGATGGTATCAAATTTTTGCGCACTAGCAATCGAGATGTATATATGTAGGTACTATGTCTCATACATACAAAAATTCGAAATGATTCCGTTCGTTTTGCGCGTTACCTTGCATATTAATTTTGTTACGAATCACTTGTGTGACACTTTGAAAACTGCATAATGCATTCGGCTGTGTTTATCGAAAAATATACGTTCTTTTTGCGACGCCATATCGTTTGAACGCAAACTGTCGACGAAACGGAAATGTCGTCGCAGCCGCGAACGGAAATAAGCTGGAAATAAGCCTTGGTCATTTGATAATTCGTGCCAGTTGATCGTACTTTCTTTTATCGATTTTCAGCCAACTAATGGATGTAACAAAATGTTCGATTTTTTTTTATCAATTTCAAAATGTAAAAATATGTTGTTTTTTTTATACAAAGAAAAAGGAAGAAACATTTTTTTATTGTGAATGTTATCAAATTAATCAGTCGTTCAAAGTCGAATTGAAATATTAAAAAAATAATTTTTTGTTAGAATGTTACATCTTGATTAATCAAAGTTTTACTTTGAGTATGTAGAATTTTTTTAAATATTCGGAATACAATTTCATTTATAAAATTATTTGATAAAAGACTTTTTAATAATTAAATAATTAAATTAAAATCCTTTATGAACTTCTTCTACATTTTGGTATTCTGTTTCGTTCGAGTTAAAGAAATAAGTGAAATAAACAAAGAATCAGACAAAAATTGTCGGAAAATTGTACAGATTGTGAACATTGAATTGATACTGCTCGAATCTCTAAGGTTTCCTGTTGTATGTATGTTAAAAATTTTATTACATCAATTAACAATTTATGGCTTTACATGCTTCGATAACAGAGGCACATAGATTTTTCCGTGATATACTGCGTCTCATGTAACGCTGTATATTATTTGGTAACTAAATAATATTTGAAAAATGTAGACAGAAATTAAAATGTAATTGTTTCTCTAAAAATTAACAGCTATTTTATTATTATCCATTAAATTTTGTTTCGCTAAATTATTTTATTAATCAGAACTCCATCAATTTATTTGAACTGAACATGAATTTTGTTAAAACATTATTTGCTTTTTTTGTTTAGATCGTAAACTTATTATTTCGTAGTAATTTTTTAAATTAAATGAAAGTGTTTTTTAATTTTTTGTCATAATTTTTAATCCAACATTCTTTGCAATTAAATGTATACGAACATACAAAAAATAGTTTGCAACAAAAATTCAAATATTTGATGCCAAAAAAATTTTTTTTTATAATCTTTACTTGCCTATTTTTATACGCGCTATGCCGCGATGTACATTATACATCAAAACAGAACAATATTCTATTCATTTTTGTTTAAGGGGACATTTCACTGACCAAGTTATAAAAGGTATCAATGAAAGGAA
>JABFPM010004786.1:0-12129 GCA_022817325.1 Idris sp. 1 HC-2018 | reverse complement strand
TTTTTTTTTTAAAAAAATTACCGCAGATTCATTTTTTTTTTTTGTTTCTTAAGTAAAAAAAAATATTATTTTCATTGTAGAAATGAGATGAGCGTTATCCTTTTTACCTTATGGATATGCATTTAAATTTTAAGAAAATCAATTTTCTAATTTAATTTTGAAAAAAACGGCATTTTAAGCGGCTTTAATTTAAGTCAATTACACTTATTGAATTTTTCCGTGAAATGGCAAAATTAAATGTAAAAAAATATTATTTCTGGTTCCTTCTAGATTTTTAGGTTTGAAAGGCTTCAAATTTTGACTCAAGAAAACGAGATAATCCCCTAAGGAAGGGAGCGGAAGGAGGGGAGAGCAATTTGATGATAAGGTAAGTGGCCCAATAAGTAATCATGTCTCAATTAATAATCAGGTAAACTTATCTTATCAAAATAATATATACAACTAAATGCATCCTTAACCAAAAAATCTTAATTTTTTGGATAAAATTCCTCAAAAAGTATTAACTTTGTTTTTTAATTTGTTGAAATATCTTCAAACTTTATTCTATCAAGAATCAAGATTCAATCTTAGAATAAAATTTTTAGCAGTATGGATATTTCAAATCAATCAATTGCAACAAAAACTATGCATAAGCTACAAACACGTTCATTTTAACTTTTCTGTTTTTCATGAAATGTTATTTTTTTTTATTTCCAAATATTTCGCAAAATGTCCTTAAAAACTCAATTTTTGCATAAAAGTATAAACTTCATACTATTTAGTTATGATATTATTCACTTAAAAAGTTGTTGAAGCGAAATTGATCAACAGAATGTCTCCATTTTCGAAAAAATGTTAGAAAAAAATTGTCCACTACAAAAGACAAAAACAGCTAATAGATCACTCTTTGATGACTACTTTTTGTGAGACATAACTCTGAAAGAAAAAACAAAAATTTCGATTCAAAATATTAAATTATTCCACCAAATAGTATAGATTCTTAATTAGAATGATACTTTTTTATTCTGCATTTTAAGTAGAAGCATTTTGAAACAAAAAGTTCAAATATCGAGTCAAGTATTATGTATCAAAATGTTGATTCTGAGTATTTGAAAGTATTGAAAAATATTTCATATCAAAACGTTGTCATAAAATTGAGATAACTAATTATGTTTAAACAACTAACACATTTTAATCGTTTACTTTTTGGTCGAAAATACAAATCCAATAAAAAATAATAAACTGAATTACCAAAGCTTGGAAGCCGCCATTGCTGAATCGCAGATAACGTGTCTTAAAAAAAATCAGAAAGTCACGTGATGCATCTCTATCACTTACAAATTACAATGGTGGAGCTCTGGTGAGTCCGCCTTCCGAACGAGCTACTGCCCCTTGGGGGCAACAATTTTGCATGGAGATACAGCTTAAACGATAGGCCCTGTGAGTACCGCCCTGCGAAATTCTTAATTTCAAGTTGAACGAGCGCTGCCACCACTATTGCAGCTTCCACGAAAATACTTGGACCGAAACTTGAAAAGTATACGTTGCAACCTGAAATCAACTGTATCATTACCGATAATATTTCCATATCGCGACTAGACAACTCTAATTCAACCCTCTGTCTACCCGCATTCCTCTGCTTTTAAACGTGAAGAATCGCTATCAGTTTTCCTAAACCCAAGGCAACTCAATCTGTATCGGTAGTTAAGACTAATTGCGGAAATAAAACTCTGTATTTGTCATGCAGACATTACATCATTTATTATATCTGGATACCAGCTAAATCAATTTCAGTCTATATGATCCGTGAAATGTTGACTTCCAAATTTAATATATGATATATGATTTTGTTTAGTTTTTTCAACATTCGTTTTTTCTAGACACAGCTTTTAACTTAAGCTGGGTATAAAATAAAAGAGTTAAATAGTATATCAAAAATCTGGGTTTAAAGGTAATCAGATTTCTGTAAACTTTCGAAGTGTGTAAAATATTGTTTAATCTAGCTTCTGGAGAAAAAATGTACGCGACTATAATTGTTTTATAGCCGCGGGGAATATGAAACAAGTCAAGATATCATCGCTACCCGCGAGTCGGAACAAAACTATAAGCCAAAGGAAACAATTACCCGAGCCTGCTTGGCGGAAGATGCGGTCTAATGATAAGTGGTTGTTACCGAGGCCTTTCTTGCTGAACTCGCTCCCACTCCCTCTGATATTGCTCCCTATGTTTTCAGCAAGTTACAGCGACGCAGTTTTTCACTTCAGCTTAGCTTTCACAGTTCAACATTTTTAATTGCTTTAAATAAATACGGAATAGACACTTTCGAAGTATTCTCAATTTTTCGAAAAACCTCTAACTCAAAAAGAGTACAGAGCTCCAATTCTGAGTCTAAAAATGAGAAATGTTTTGCAGATAAGAAAATGAGGATTTCATTCTAATCAGTTGCTGTAAAATTAAACGTATTCCATTTCAATATGATTTAAGTATTCAGTGCGTTTCTCTCGCGTAATGCTGTTCACGAAGCATCTAATTGCCAGTCGGTGCGTCTCGCGCTCCCTCATAAACTTAACGATCGACTTAACTATTGGCCCTGTTGGCATGCTAAAGAGAGTTTCTTCGGCTATATCACAAAGTACTTTGGTAAAGGCTCAGGTAAGCCGCGTATGGTGGACTCTGAATCTGCATCTCATATACGACTTCTCTCACATGAATGCCAGCGGCACTGAGGGCCCATTTACAAATAATTTTGCGGCCAAGTATTTAACAAATTATATGACGACGTCGCGTCTGAGAATTTGGAGCCCTTAAGCAGACGACCATCTGCAATCGAAAAGATGAGTTCGGGCAATTTTTTATAAAACGTATTGTAGAATAATCTTTTATTTGGCAATTAAATTAGAATTTATACTCAAATTGATTTGGCTTAGGAAAGTAAGAATTTCGAGTTATAAATAAATTATTCTATTTAATGTTTTAAATTGCTTTATTTAAAGTTGAAATAACGAAAAAAAAACTTCATTTGAATAATTTCTGATACTGGTCACTTTATATTTACAGTAAATATACTTGTCTATTTCAAATTACTTTTTTCTAGAAAATGTCTTGATCACAAAAACACCACAAAAACTTTTTCACCAAGAAAAATAGTGCCTGATAATAATAGAGCATTTTACATATGAATCAATAACAAGTTTAGCTTAGTCATATAAGATGAATTATAAAAATCGTATTATGTAGTTTAATTTGGTTTGACAATTTTGCTTCGAAAGCCACAACAATTATAGCATTTGAAACTGCTTCAAAAAACGTATTCCCGTAACCAGTAAATAATTTCTTACAAAGAAATTTGCGATTCCTTATATTTTGAATTCTTCTAAAAAAAAGGCTCATATATCTTCAACGATAACAACTTCCTGGAAAGAAGTGAGTCGATTTTTGCATCAGTTTGCATGAATTTGATTGGCGTGATTGACGAAAGAGGGGGTGTGGCGTCGATGGAAGGCTATGATTGGGAGACATTACCGTAATAAAACCCCTTGTCAGGGGTAACGTAGTAGCAACACTCTTTGTATATCCTCCAATGATTAGTGTCTCGCTAGTAGATAATATCGTGTGTTCGCCACTAAAGGAATGGCAATTTAATTTTGGGCTAAAGTACCTCTCTTCTGTTTCGTAGAATGTAACTAGTAGCGAGTGGTAACACCGCGAAAAAGAAGATACGCCTATCAAATACGTACTAGACTATAGTTAAGCCCATAAATGTATAAAGCACGCATCTTCGTGATCAATCCATATTAAAAAGATTAAAAATACATATTCACCGCTAGGATAGCAGTGCACATTCAGCTAAAGATATATGATTGTGACTTTTAACTATACATGAATAGGAAAGTGTGAGGTAAAACTATTTTCTTTGATGCATTTCGTTATTAAGGTGATATGTGACTCGGATTGTCTGTCTCTCTCACACAAAAATAGCTTTTATGTAATATTTTTGTTAATTTTAACAATTTTTGTAAAAACGTACGATTGTTCACTAAAAAAACATGTTTCAAAGATTTTACGAGATGGAATTCTTTGTAGGTTATATGAACAAGTAATAACTTTTGGAAATTGCAATCAATTTATCGACATTTACAGTTTCCAAAAATTATGCTAGTTCGCATAACCTACAAAGAATTCCATCTCGTAAAATCTTCGAAACATGTTTTTTTAGTGAACAATCGTACGTTTTTACAAAAAATTTTAAAATTAACAAAAATATTACATAAAAGCTGTTTTTGTGTGAGAGAGACAGACAATCCGAGTCACATAACACCATAAGTAAAAAAGTATCACATTTCAGTTGTAACTTGCTCAAGTTTTGATCAAATTTCTGTAGTTAAGTTGTTTGGAGAAATCCTGACATAGTTCTTGTGTAGTCCACACCAAGTTATCATTTAAAATCGTACGTCAAGTTTCAGACGAATTAAGCTGTAATAACTAGTTTGGCACTCCTATTTTATTTAGTTTTTACTAACAGGAGTTATGTATTTTATCTTTGTTAATCGTATTATTGTTTTTCACTTGCAAGAAGTCTTATGTTTGGGTACGCCTAATTTTAATCATGAATGTTATGTTTTTAATTTCAGACCATATTATGTATAAAGTTTTTGTCAATTAAACTTGGTCACTTTTTCAGATGAGTGTGTAATGCTCTCACTACAGGACAAACATTCGCTTCGATTTCGTAAATATAATTCTGTATAAAGTTGTAAAAAGTTTCAAAATTTTTCAGATACGTAACATTTAATTTAAAGTATAATTTAAATAGCAAATCGAACGCATTTATGAAACTACTGTTTTCAGAGTAGCTATCACCCAACTATCTCTTTAAACAAAATACGAATACTTTACTTGCCCCTTAACGAAAATCAAGTTATATGTTGCTTTTGGCAGTCGCTGTCGCTGTTTTTCTGTTAATAAATAGATAATAATTAAGATACTTTTATTCTTTATATTGATTGATTTTTAAAATTGAATTTCAAAAGTGAAATATTACTAACCGGAGCTATTTTTCTCATCAGTTCAGTGTGATCACATATATTCGCATCAAATGAATCTTCTTGATTCAGTTGCTAAAAAAATGAATATATTATGAAACACTTGTTTTAAATTTTTATATATATATATATAACAAAAACTCTAGAACTTTAAATCTATCTGTCGCTCGCATTTCACTTTAATTTTGTGGATTACTAAAACATTACGTCTTTGACATTAGTACTTACAAGCTATCAAAGACGTAATATTTACCTATTATTTTACAATTAAATATTAATTTAAAGTTACGAACATATAATTTATCACTGTTTGACTTTATATTATTCATTTTAAAATAATAATAAATGATAATTGTCATAAAACTAAGATGTACTAAAGCCTTTTTTTCACAAATTTGACAAGCTGAAAGTTAAAGGTTCTAGAGAATTGCTCATATAATATCAGATATAATTATTCTTTTTGTTCAAATGTTAGTACCTCGTAGCAAGACGGGCGCTCAGGTTTCTGTATCTTTTTATAGAATTAATTTTGATATAAACAAATTTACCATAGAAGTTTTTTTTCGAAGTCAAATTTTGATGATTTATTATGAATTTAAGTAGACAAATTGTAATTTTTTAAAATAATAAATACCATTGGCTGGCTTTGAAATATTTCTAGGCTCATTGTATGATTTCAAAATTTTTTTATTGTGAAGTTTAACTAAGTTTTTATTTGTAGAATACATACAATGTATTTTTTGATGGTATCTTATATAATAGATTTTTTTGGAGAGTTTATCGTACTTTCATAACGTCTAGGCTTGGTCTCTTTACTTTTTTAAGGTAAATAATTTCCCATCCATTTTTGTGAAATTTCACTAATATTTTATTTTTAGAAAAGAACATTTTTGTGGGATTATAATGTCATAAAATATTGGGTAAAAAATAATTCCCAGCAAAACTTTTTTACGCTCATTTTATGATTGCACATCTTTATTTTTTGAAGTTTGACTAAGTTGTTATTTTCATAATTAAAAAACTTTTTTAGGGAGTTTATTATTTTTGGGAATTTAAAAAAAGTAAATTATTGCGAGTTTGTTATAAGATTTGTCATAACTTTTCGGCTCGTTAATTTTACCTTTTAAACGTACATGATTTCACATATTTTTTTTTTGTTTTTTCGAAGTTTGAAGTTTGAAGTCTGACTAAGTTTTTATTTCTAGAAACAAAAAACCTTTTTTGAAGAGATTTAATATTTTTTGGAACTATCAAGTTTTTTTAAATTTATTATAGTGTTTTTTATATTAAAGTCTTAAACATTTTTCCTATATAAGTTCTTAATATGGTACCAAAACTATAACATAAAGTCAATAAATTTTTCTATAAATGTAAAAAGCTTATAAAATAATAAATAAGTTAAAAAAGTAATTTATGTATTGTTAATTTTTTGAATTATAAGCAAAAGACAATATAAGTAAAAAAGAAAATATATGTTAAACTTTTACAGAAAAAATGTAAAATATTCACAATTAATTGTAATAGATAGATTTGTTTCTAGAATAAACAAATTATTTTCTAATTCAAATGCATATCCAAAATACATTATTACGTCAATAAAATGAGTTTATGGTATAGATATAATCAGTTGACTCGAACAAATGACTAAGGGTGACATCTAGAAGTCGCCGCCAAAATTACAAAAAAAATACATATATATATATATATAATCAGTTGGACATAAATACATAATTATTGCTGATTTTACATAATTCTTCCTTTGAGTGCAACAAAATTAAACAGTAGAAAATCATGAGTGTCAAATATTACAGGTTGTAAATAATCTACTCCTCCATTTCCATTGCTGTGTCCGAGGATACTTGACCACAAAATTGACCAGCAGCGATGATTTGAACTTGCCACACCTTCTGATTGCGTACTGTTTTACCAAACTTGCTCGATAATTTTTATGTATGTTGTGTCACTAAAAATAATATGTATATTTGAATATTAATACACAAAATGTTTTTCAAATAAGAATCAATTATTTTTACCGAATTTCTACACTCTCAAAACGAATTTATTAAATCAATATGAATGACTCAAAGCAAATTTCATATTGGAATGTATTTAAAATTATTTTACAAAAAGTCAAGCAGAAATAATTTTGAATCCAATACTTTTATAATGAAATGAAAATTTACATTAGGGCAGTGCAAATCATTTTATTAATTGAAAAATTATATTAATCCATTAACAAGTTAAATTATATCTATTTTTATATGATATGATAATTTTATCATATCACAAAAAAATGACAAAATGATTCTATTTATTATTTATCTATTTATTATACAAAATGATTTATAATGTAAATCATAGCAAATAAAAAAAGAAATAACTTACTATATCGGAACCTAATATCGAAAACAATGACAAAAAATCGATAACAGACATTTATTTGTATTGAGAGAATGTTTGTCACATTTTGGTTCAAGCAGCATATTTTTGAGAGTGTATAATTACAGAAATAGTTAAGAGGACATGCAACCCAAAAATGATGACAAATTGAAAAAAAATTGAACAACAATTTTATTACATATTTTAATAGTTTAAAGTGTCCTTTTTCACAAGGTTAATTTCTTGTTTCACTAAAAAACATTGAAAAATTGAATTTTTTAAAAAGCGTTAACAGCGCTTAAATGTATAACAAACTTGAAAAACACGTTTTTCTCAAGTTTTTATTTTTCTTGTTTTCTAGTTTTCAAAGTAGAACTGGTGCCCAAGTTCTTGACCGATTTACTTCTAATTTTTGTTTAAATGATCCTAAGAATGTAAACAACAAACTTGTATTGATCAAAATTTTAATAAATTGTTTTCAAAGTTTTTTTATTAACATTGTACTGCAAAAAAGCTCAATTTTATGCATTTTCTTATAGTAATTTTAATCAAACTTTTTTAATTTACACAGTATCAAAATTTGAGTCAATTGTCTACATCATAAGGAGTAATTTAAAAAAAATAAGCAAATCGATCGTGTAATTCGGTATATATTCTCCTTGAAAATTAGCCTTTATTTTAATGGTTATTAACAGTTTAATAATAAATTAATACATTTTTCTATTTTTTAACTAGAAATCTTTAATATATAAGCAAAACGGAATATTATAAAAAAAGTCTCATCAAAATTGGATTATATTTGTAGATTTTAGCCATTTTTGTTGCATATCCTTTTAATAGCATATTAATTTCTTTTGAAAAGTTACAAATTATTTCATATTAAACTATGATACAAAATGTATGCACGGAGAGAAGATTCTGGTAGTACTTTTAGAATTCTAATAGTTACGATTAGAGTTCTGGTAAAATATAACAGAAAATCATGATTGTCCCGACTTTACTAGCACTCTGGTAAAATTTACCAGAAGTATAGTAAGTACTATCAGAATTTTTTCTCCGTGTAAACACTGATCGTGAAGTCAATGGTATGGCCCTTAGATGGCAGCTATTTATAACCAACAAAATTACCTGTACTAGGAACTGAACTTTGCATCGTCTATTTAGCTTTCAACATAAATAGGTAAAATAATGACCGCGTCCACGAAACTCCTTGAAAAACTAAGACTTTATAAGCCAGGTACATTTAATTGCATCATACAATAATTTCAAGTAAAAAGAATTTTTAAAAACGAAATAAAAAATATTAAAATAAAGTATTTAGATAATTCTTTTATTTTTTGCAATATTTTGAAAAATATGATTTTTAAAAAATTACTAAATATTTATTTTTGTAAATACATTTTTGTTTTAAATGCATTTGTTACAGAACTATTTACTAGCAAAAATTTATAAGTTTTAACCCCTGATTACCATGATTATACAAACTGTTTTTGCTATAAATTTTCTGGTTTTTTGTAACCATTATTTATAAATTGGCTGGGGTTCTCCAGACCCCAAGATAGTAGACAAGGGTTAAAATAATTTTTTTTGAATTATTTCAACAAATGGTAAATTAACCATTTATTGATGTTAGCATTTGCCTATAATTTTAATATGGCCGCTTAAAGAGAAACTTGAAGTGAACAAATAAAGTGACGATTCGTAATTTTTCATCAGTAAATGATTAAGGGCATTTCAATTTGGTCCTGATAAGATTCCCATATTTCAGCCTTACAGATATTAAAAAAGGAATACAATGACATCGCGAAGTAAGGCTTTTATTTCTGTGGCTTACGGGAAAAACTAGATAACTCAGTTCTTAAGAAATTAGAGAAAAATGCGATTGAAGTTTGTAACTTAATTTTTGATAATTCAATAACACAAAAAGATATTGCTGAAATTATTTTTGATCATTGTTCACAACTAAAATACCCGTCATGACAGTTTACAAAACATAAAATTTATCACTTGTGTCACTTTATATATAAACAAATTGTGAGTTATTTGGATTTTCCGGAAAAATTAAGTTACCTGATTTTTTTAAAACCAATGATTTTTGTATTTTTTAATAAGACAAATGTAAATTTGTGTTCTTTCTGTAATCAAAGTGACACTGAGCAATTACCGTGCATACTGCTTGGTACACTGTAAGTCAGTTGCTGCGAAATTCAACAACATGTTGTTTAATCTGGTTGCACACAATATATTGTTGAATTTTAAACTTTTAGTGTAAAATTCAATAAAGTGTTGTTGAATCTTGAAGTTATCTTTTAGATTCCAATAAAGGCGTAAGTTAATAAAAATAAAAAAAAACAAATTTTTATAATTATATCTTTCATTATTCCATACTTTTAAAGTAGATTAGTAGTTAATGATTTACTAGGAGGCTATTTAAAAATATGACATTTAGGTTATAAAAGCTGCAAACTTTTGTTGCTGCAACATGTTGTGAACTTTTATGCAAAGTTAAATAAGTAAAAATGGTCTGCTTTATTAGATTTCTACTAGGGTATATACGATGCGAGTTTTAAAAGATGACTAGAGTGAAATTATAACCTTAAAATAGAATTGACCTAGAGGTCTGAAAATTTAGATTTTTACATATAGGGGAGACTCAGGATGTTTCGCTATTTTTTGTTTTAATAATATTTTATAACAAAACAATCGATTATTTTTTAAAATCAATTAATTGGTGTTATTTTGCATACATTAAGAAACTTACTTGCATTTTATTAAGTGATAAATATTAATCTAAAATATAAAAATATTGAAAATAAAAACTGTGTCAATTGTGGCGAGACATCCTACGTTGTCGGATGTTTCGCCAAAGTTGCAGGATGTTATGCCATAATTAATTTTTGACTGAAATAAGCAAAGGATATTATTAGAATTTGATTTCGAATAAAAAACAATGTTTACTATTAATTTTGTATAACTTTTGTTATATTGTTATAAGTAATATTATAAAAATATTACAATTATCAATCACAAATAACATGTAACACATATTTTTTAATCACAAACATCATTCTCATATTTATTAGCTGCAAACAATAGCTTTTATTCATTAATTTATCAAAATCAATGCAATGGAGTTAAAATAAAATAAAAAATAAAAACTTGACGTGAACTGGCATAGGTTAAATTGCGTCTGTTGTGATACTTTGGCGCTGGTATAACATCCCGCCGCGTACCTGGCGTAACATTTTACAGGTATATTTTTACATTTACAATAAAATTAACAAAAAATTATGATTGTTTTAATGAAACACGTACACTAAATATAATAAGGAGTCCATAATGAATAAGTAAGGCGAATCAAAAGTATTTGTATAGTTAAATAAAAAAAGTTTTGATAGAAATTCGACAAAGCAAAAAATTCACTTTCTGACGTTTAAATTTTGTTTATTAAAAAAATAGTTAAAATATTTTTAAATCGGTTCAGTTTTTGTGTCTTATCATTGTTTGTTATAATGGACATAATATAAAAAAATTGAACTAAAATAATAATTATAAATGTTTTTAATTCATTTCAGCGAAACATTCTACGTGGCGAAACATCCCAAGTCTCCCCTAACAAATCAAAAAATATAGATGTCGCACCAGGGCTCTAGACCTCTGGCTTGTTTAACCTAGTTCTTAGGACGAAATTTCAAAATTTGCAATAATGACTGCATTTTAGAAAAAACAATTACTTATTTGCGAATGCCGCTAAAAGATTAGAGAATCATTTTGTGAATGTACAGAAATAATAATAAATAATGCTCTTTTACTCTACTCAAATTGTAGTATATAATAAAGAAGAGACGTGAACCGATCAATTAATTTTTATACCCGTACTTATTTTTAGTATAAATTATTTATGCAAAAACACAAGATTCTTGATTTAATAACGTTCATTCATTATAATTATGCAGACAATATGTCTAAAATTCTGTACAAAGTCTATAAATATAGAGAATTCAGGGTACAAGATATTTTAAGTTAAAAATACAAATAGTAGCCATATAGTGTTTTTATAAACATAATGACGTTAAAATGACATATAATTTGCACAGTCAAATGTCTATTTAAATCATTCACAACCCTCCTACTTTAATTTCCAACTGCACAGTACATGTGTACTTTCTTGTATGCACATGTTTTTGATGATGAAATTTTTAATATTTTTATCAAATTTATTACATATGCACTTATTATGGTTACATTGTCATCACATTTTTTTAATTTATCAAATAAATTACATGTAATAATTCATAAAAAATAAAATAAATTTAATTGTTTGCTTTTTACATTATATTAAAAATATGGAAATTTCTACAAAACTTCAAGACCATGAACATTTAAGGTTAAGAATAAATTTGTTGTTTGAAATATAATTTATTAAATTATAAGATGAATGACATATAACATAAACCCTTCATCCGAAAGTAATAAGTTTTAATTTTCTCTTTTCTGGCAGGATTTTACGAAAATTATAACGTTAAGTTGAATCAAATTTAAAATTACAGTGCATTTAAATTCAAATAAGCTCGAGAATATCTGACAAACTAAAGTTAACAATCTTGCATAATACTCGATTATTTTTTCTTAGCAGCTTGAAAGTATCTTACCGTTCGATTATAAGGATCATCAGTTTTGGTGCCAGCGTCGAATGCGCTTCTCAAAGAATTACGTATTCAGTGACCAA
>JABFPM010004785.1:0-12133 GCA_022817325.1 Idris sp. 1 HC-2018 | reverse complement strand
TAGGACGTAGTTCACGGTCCAGCCGCAGAGAAGCCGTGATCAGTTCTTTGGGAATCCAAATGTGCAATAAAAAATTGGGGTTCCCATTTAAGATTTTAAAGTTGGCCCTCACCCCACCTCCAGGGGGTGGGGGTGAGGGGTTGAGTTTGAAATCATTGGATACATTTTCAAAAAATATTTGATACGTACTTTTCCGTTTCTCGATCCGATGCATATTTCTCGAGATATTTGTATGTCCCGGAACTTTTTCCACACCCTGTATATTGTATAATAGAAAATATTGGGTTAAAAATTGTTTATCAAATATCATAGTAGAATTTAAAATTAACTAATAACGTACTGCAATACCGTTAAGTGAGCGCTTGCCAGACTAGCCTAAAATCTGAAAAATTAAGTGCGTTGAATTGTTATAACAAATTATATACTGATCAGTTTTACCCGCCAGTTTGGGTAAAACTGCTCAGGTTGCGGGTATAAATGATCAGTATGTAATTTTAATACAATAATGCAAAAAATTCGTAATGATTCGTAATTATCAAGCCAATACATTAAATCTACTAAAATAAAATAACTTATTGAACAAATTTAGTTAATTAATAGAATTTTATATTATTTACTCTTAAATTCAAAGAACATAACTTCAAAATGTCAATATAAAACCAAAATAACCAGTTTCAAATTTTTAGGCAAAATTTACCATCATTGAATCAGTAAATTACAAATACTTAGTTACTTATACATAATTTATATAATTTGTCCCTAAAAATTAGCCGTGTGCTTTCAGCGAATTCATTTTAACATTGATCATTTTTACCCAAAATCGCTGATCATTTTTACCCGATAACTTTAGTAAGTTAGTAATAAAGTTTGGAGTTATAAACAAATATTCTGCGGTGCACACAACATTCACAATACTTCAAAATATGTTTTCCATATAAAAAGTTTAAGTTTTTCATGTTACATTTGAAGATTGACAATAAATTTGCAAGTGTTGAAAATAATTTCACACAGCCATATTATGCTATAGGTAACAATAATAATTATTTTTTAATTATACGATTATTTTTAAACTTGCACAAATTTATTTCCATTAATAAGAAAAATTTCTTTAATGAGAAAAAATATTTTGAAACAAGTTTTCAGTTATTTTCTTTTGCAAATTCAACTGATCCTTTTTGCCCGACTTGATCCTACATTATACATTCCGTCAGTAACATAAATCTATTTGCTCTATCAAAATATTAACAACTTTTACATATTCAGTTATTTTAATATATGCATATAACGGGTGTATCAGATCATTTGTCTAGACTATTTTTATGTTATAATTTAACAAATAGTTTGGGACACCTAGAATATTACATTTGTATGAGAAAAAATTGTGCCACTGTACAACCAAATAAATTTTAACGTAGGTAAAATTTAATATTTTATACCTAATCGAAAGTGCATTAAGAATTGTTGCATTAATTTGAAATTTTTAGACTCTAATTAATACTTGGAACATTAATAGAGTTTGAATGGACGATTTAGGAAAATTAATCAATGTTTTAAACAGTTAAGGCAATATGGCAAGATTTTGATAAGTGCCTTTGTTATAATTTTGTTCAGCAAACTAATTTCTGAAATCAAGTATTTAATTTAAAATTTTTAAAATGTACATTATTTATTTTAGGCTAAGTCTTCTTTTGCCTGTAATTAAAAAATATTTTATTCTGAGCCTTTATTTTTGAGCAATTTCAAACTAATCTGGAATTGCTTCTAATAATGTATAAATATTTAAATGTATTCATAGTCGATTTATACGATAAACCGTTCTACACATCAACATATATAGAAAATAATATTTCAAACTTCAATTGACAAAGTTCTGAAATTATTTGACACTAAGTCGTAGAAATAATTTTTAACTGATTTTGAAGGATAATTGTTATTCTGAAAAACTTGTTGAGGGGCCGTTCAAAAATTACGTATGCCAAAATAAAGAATTTTGTAACCCCTTCCTCCTCCTTCGTATAAAATCATAACAAATCGATGAACCCCCCAAGATATACGTACATATCAAAGTAACCCCAACCCTTTCTTTACTATTGAACATAAAAAAATATCGAATGAATGTATAGGCAAATTAGAATAGAATTTATCAGCATTATTAGTAATACTGTTTATACATTAGTATTGAAAATATTTTGCAACAAAATGTATTTAATGAAAAACATATTTATAAAATTAATATGTGAAAAATACGTATATCACCATACAATACTCCTTCCTCCTCGTATTTTTCGTCACATTTTGATAAAACCTCTCATCCCTCCCTCCCCTCCCAAATCATACGTAGTTTTTGAACGACCCCTGAATAACTTATTCAAATAACAAACTATAATACATTAAAATGTAAAGGCAAATTGAGAAAAGAATTAAACCTTGATATTTTTTATCATTCAAAATGGCGAAAAATCATAAACTGTACAAACTAAACGTTTAAATGTTCCCCCATAGGTTTGAAATGTACCATTTTTGACCAAATAAAAATACTTCATTTCATTACAGGAATATTTCATTTTAAATCAAATGAAACGTGCTTCGAAATGTTATTTATATTAGTAATAACAATATTTTTATATTGAAAAAATTAATATGTAAGTTTGGACAATAATATTTTATATACCATATTATGTAGAATTTAGATGTACATTAGATTAGCATTTAACTGTACTTTAATTTGTTAAGAGTCATATTTCAAATAATACATCATTTATCAGGCTTATGATGTTTTTGTATACTCGATTACTGGACGGATATAATGATTAATTAATATTAGTTTCCTATTTATAAATATCATTGGTTTATAAATGTAAAAAATTGCTTTTTGTTCTTTAGCTATCATTTTTATTTACGCAAATTATAAATAATTTCTTATCAATCATTACTTTTCAATGATTCATTAATTTAAATTAAAATTGTTTAACCTTAATTTTAAAATAAATAAAAAAATTAAAAAAATATTTTTCTAGATATAAATTTTATTTTTTTTAAAATATGAATTATATCAATGTTTCAGTTGATATTTTATTTATCAAACAAAATGCAAGTTTTTAATTCTTTTAGGATCCTCAGCCATGTAAACCTTGGACAGGAATTCGTGATGCACTGAAAGAATCGGAAAATTCGGTTCAGTTGGATTTTGTTAGCAAGCAAATAGTAGGATCCGAGGATAGTCTCTACTTAAATGTTGCTACGCCATCGTTAAAAGGAAGTCGTGCAGTTATGGTATGGATTCATGGAGGTGGATTCCAATTTGGGGCTGGAGGAAGAGGATTTTATGCTCCAGATTACATTTTAAATCATGATGTTGTTTTTGTTTCAATGAATTATCGTCTTGGAATTTACGGTAATACATCAGATTTTTTACTTCACCATGTAGGCACGAACTAATTGACTTTTTATAATTTATTGTAAATTAAATATTTTGACGTTTTTATAGATTTTTTCTAACTATTCCACATTATTTGCTATTCAAAAAGGGCAAATCTAAAATGCTGATATGTTATTAAAATTATATATCAAAAAAGAAATGTTCTTTTAAGGCAAATTATCGTTAGTTTACCTTAAATATTGTCTTATATTTCTTCAATTAGGTTTCTTAAATATGGGAGTCCCGGATTGTGCTGGAAATCAAGCATTAAAGGATCAAATAGCATCACTTAGTTGGGTTCAAAACAATATATCAGCTTTTGGAGGAAATCCTAAAAATGTAACTATTTTTGGAGAAAGTGCAGGTGGGGCTTCTGTCCATGCTTTGTGCATGTCACCATTAACGAAAGGTAATATTAGATCAACTTCAGAAAGTTTGAGAAACTCTGCAAACCTTAAAATATTTTGATCATTTTAAACTGTAATAAATTTGCCTCTATTGCAGATAATTACTAAATTTTTGTTTGTTTGAAAGCTTGAGATTTCAGCTTTTAAGGAAGTTGGACCATAATCTGAATTAACGATGAAAATCACTCAAAAAATTCATGTTATAAATTTAAGTATAATAAATAAATGTACAAAGTTTGAAAACAATTGTCTCGTTAGATATTGAGAAAAAAATTCATGAAATTTTAGAAAAATATATGGAGTCTTATTTTATGATTTTGTGTATGTTCCCACGATGGAAACAAATGAAAATTATAATAGGTTCAAATATCGATTTAAGAATTATTCATCCGAAATTTGGAGTAGATTCGCTTGCTAAATTTTTAATTATTGTAACTTGAAAAATATCTATTTAGATACATAGCAACGTTGAGATGGTTTAGAAATGGCGTATAAGTTGCGAACATTTAAGACAAATGTTGGTCTTCCATCTTTGATTCTAGAAAACATTACGATCCAACCTCCTTAAAATCTCTGTTCAAAAATGAATTTTGCTTGATTTTTAGAGGTTGTGATATATCAAAATGTGAGAATAAATTTTTCAAATTAATAATTTCTAAGAGCCATACCTCGCATTAAAGTCGTTAAAAAACCTTTTATATTTTTCTTAATTTCGCAAAATTATACAAGCTTGTCATGATCAAAGTTCTTATTTAATAAATAAATGATCAACAACAAAAATTCAAGGAAAAAGGAAATAGTGTGTTCGAGTCGTTTTAAAATCACGTACAAGTGTCCGGTTCCTAGGAAAATAGAAAGTTTATGAGATGTTTTTAAAAAGTTCATTTAATGTTTGAAACGTTAATAAAACCTTCAGGGAACGTTCACTTTTTAACCCTTTGACCCGCTTGACTTAGATTCGTTTTAAATAGTCAAATAGTTGAGTAATTTTTATAACAAGTTGGTTATAGAGGTTTTTGGGGTCGCTGAATTCAAATCTGCGGTCAGAATTACAGAATTCAAAATGGCGGAAGAAATATGGTGGCTCAAAAACGGTAAAAATGAGTGGATCGCTATGATCGCTATGAAATTTCGTATGCGTTGGTATTTACACTAGTGGATCACAAATATAAGAAAAAATTTCAAAATTCAAAATTCAAAATCCAATATGGCGAATCAAAATTGACAAAAATGATTTTTTAACGAAATTTTCCAAATAAGGATCTTTTTGATAACAAAGATTGTCAAAGTAGATTGTGAATTGGAAAATATAAAGGAAAATGAAAAAATTAATAAGTTAATAAATTATAAATTAAAATTAATCATGGTACAATTTGAAACAGTTTTTTTCTGTAGACAAACAGAGTGGAATTTTACATTCTGAGCAAATCCATCTCGTTCTCTTTTCATCAGCCACGGTAGAGCAGTGAGCACAGCGTCGTCTTTTCCCAACCGTGATCGGCTCTGGCATGTGCCTCGATTCAGCGTGCCGTTTTTCCAGGGACACTTTTTTGTTTGTGTGGGCCAAGAACAGTGGGCTGAAATTTTCGCCCTTTTTTCGGCGGTAACGTTTTGCCGACCAACGCGTCCACGATAGCAAGTCGGAAGTCTTTAGTTTGATTTGGTTCCCTTGTTCGGTATAAATGACGAATTCGTCGAGACAGCAATGCGAGAAGATGCCAGATTATTCGCACATACCACCTTTTGGATTTTCTGTTGATTTGATACGCTTGTTTTTTCATATCAGCTTTGTCGACATATCCCATGTGTTTATTATAGTCAGCTACAAGTACTGGACACTGTACTTGGATTTCAGACCCATTTTTTTTCTCCGTTTGACCGTTCCAGATTCGCAAGGATTATGAAAATTTGATAAAAACCTGACTGCTTTACTGTCCATCCATTTCACGCAGCGAACGTTTTTGGTTGAGGTGCGATAAACACTGTCGCCTCTAGCCTTTTCCTTGCCAGGTACCAATTTTTTTGGCAATCCAACTCGTCCGTGACGCACCGTACCGCATGCCAGAATTCCATCTTCTTTCAGAGATTCCATCAACCATACACTAGTGAAAAAATTGTCAAAGTACACGTGATGATAACCGCCGATGAGTTCTCGCGTTAGATCACGAACAACTCGAGATCATAGTACCTTTTCGGATTTGGCACCAATTTTGGAATTCACAGACGTAACCAGTTCGATCGACATGAACCCTCGCTTGATTGGCTTAGATGCATTATATTGTTTCAACGTACTCCTGCCATTGAATATGATCATTGATTCATCTATTGCTTGGTGCTGATTCGGTTTGAAGCAACTCTTGAATGTATTATTCAAAATTGTAATCATCGGTCGAATTTTGAATAACTTATCATAATTTTACGATTCTTTTTTAGGTTCCTTTTCGTTGTCGTTCGAATGTAAATTGTTGTGTAGAGATGTAAATCGGTTGAGGGTCATCAATTGGCTAATATACGGATCGTTCAACTGTGGATTTCTAGACCAGTAGTCTTCATAGGCTGGAAGTTTTTTTGATACCCATCAACATATTGATGCCCAAGAATACAAGCATCTCGCTATGTGATGTAGGCTCAAATGTTCTGTTATTTTGTTTGGAATAGAGGTTTTTTTGTTCGACAATTAGATCAACCAAATCGGGAGGAAACAAGCAGTTGAAGATTTGAGTGGTGTAACACACGAGTCTGGCATATTAGGACCACACGTTTTCGTGAAAGGAACATTATTTGTTGGTCTTTCTTTTTTTTCCCAGTTACCATCAAATTGTTCAAAACGGGATGCAAGAGACATGAAGTGAAATTCATCGAAATCATCATCTCTTTCGTTGTTCAAAACAAACTTCTTATCCGAGCTATCTGAGTCATTTGAACTATCACTTGAACCTTCACTTGAACTATCTGGTTTACACTTGTTTGAACTTGCACCACTTCGACGTTTCATTATTACTGTTAAAAAATTATAAAAATTCATAAAATATTTCAAACAATACATGATTTGAATTTTAAAATTGATTGTATTTATTTTACCAATGACAGTATTTCTTCCTTAGTTTGAAAATAAATAAAAAACACACAGTGGTTTTGCACAAAGAACAAAATTCCACTCGAAAAAAAAGTGCCACTCGAAAATGAAACAAAATCTAAGCTGATTTACTGACAATTGTCATTTGCGTGATTATTTCTGTTCAAACACGTATTTCTTTCGTCTTCCAATTTTCTTCATGTCATGACACAAATTCTAATTTGTGTTTTGACAAATTCTACATTGTAATTGAAACCGGCAATACTTTTTTTCAACAATTTTTCGAATTTCGAAAGTCAAACTTCAATTTCAGATTCAAAAACTATAAACACAAAAACACACAGAATTTTAATCAAATAATTCTTTTTTTATGGTCCATCATCCATTTTTGCAAATTTCGATTCGCCACCGTCAAGGCCATTTTGAATTTTGAAAATCTGACGTCAAATTTGAATTCAGCAACCCAAAAAACATAAGTATACCTTTTTTATTTAACATGTTTCTTTGTTTACTTTACATGTTACTGGCAGTAGATTAATTTAAATTTTGTAATATCTTAAAATGTTTTAATCCTTCACTGATGTACTTTGAAAAAGTTCCATTAGTAATGGATCATTACGCAAATATCTGAAGCTCAACCTTCGAATGAAACTGATAATTTTTGAATAAACTAAGAATAATGCTTAAATTCTGACCATCATTTTTCAAGCATTACTGCTTGATTCATTTTTAAAAAAGAGTAGATAATTCAATATTATAAGAATTTAATTAAATATTTACAGGTTTATTCAGTAAAGCCATTAGTCAAAGTGGCACTGTTTATTGTCCTTGGGGTTACAAACACTCAAACAAATCATTTGGTGTCGAAATGGTGAAAGCTAAAGTGAAAAATGTAACAAACATAAGAGAAGCAGTAGAATATTTACGAAACTTATCAATGGATGAATTGGCTGACTTACAACAAAAATTGTATCCTACGGTAAAAATTTATTCATATAATTCAAATAGAAATAAACATAAAATACAAATAACTTGAAAATAACTTATGCACATTATATTATAATGTATCGTAAGAAAGTGATATTCAACGATTACTGATAAAATTATTGATCGTTAATTTACAGAAATAGTACATCCTTAGTAAAAATTGAATTCGGTCCCCTTAAGGTGATGCTGAACGGAAATTTGCTGTCTCTCTCACACTTTTAGTGATATTTCAAATTATTTCTTTATTGTAATTAATTTTGAAAAAACGGCAATATTCCACCCTTGGCATTTTATGGGAGGATTGAATAAACTCGAAAATTACGAAATATTGAAAATTGCTCAAGTAGTTTCTGAACTACAACAAAATATCGTAGTTTTCAATATTTCGTAATTTTCGAGTTTATTCAATCCTCCCATAAAATGCCAAGGGTGGAACATTGCCGTTTTTTCAAAATTAATTACAATAAAGAAATAATTTGAAATATCACTAAAAGTGTGAGAGAGACAGCAAATTTCCGTTCGACATCGCGTCAAAGGCTAGCGCGGATACATTTCAGGGACATTTGTAGGCGTCATAAATTATACGCCCATTTGCAGCCCAGAGAACCTTCCCTTAAAAATCCTTTAAATTCTCTGTCAGGGTGTATCTTAATTAGGGACCATCCACTAAATATATAACTCTGAATATAATAACATTTTTAAATCACACACAATTTAAATCAAACATATATTTCCTAAATAAAGCTATCAAACGTAAACATGGCCGTTTTTTAAAAAGGTTCTATCGTATGTTGCTTGTTGGTTATAGTATGCAAAAGTCACTATTTCATGTGAACGCAGTTTTAACGTGTTACCAACCTACCTATAAATGTAACCAACGTTTGAATGAAAATAAAAGCAAAATTAATAAAAACATTGTGATATCATAAATACGTGTGACCCCCCGTCCCCCCGTGTCATAAATTGTCACGAAGAGTCGCCCCCTTCTTTTGAGTGTGACATTATTTGTGGATGGCCCCTTAATGCACCCCGTTTTGGGCCTTTATGGGACCTATATCATTAATTAATCTTTGGTGCATAATGTATTATTACTTTCAGAACACCTTGCATGATTTTTTTTTTGCTTTCACACCATCTTTTGATGCAGCAAGTATTAAACCTGTATTTCCAAAAAAACTTGACGAAGAATTAAATTCTTGCATTGATATACCAATGATGATAGGATATACTAGCCACGAAGGCCTAGTTTTTACTAGTAAGTAAGAAGTAGTTAACTTTTTATCAAAATGAATCATGTTAATCTTAATTGAAATAAATTAATAAAAGTTCTTAAAAATAAATAGTTGTATTTTTCTTTTATTATAGATAACAAAAAAGAAAATTTGAAAGAATATGATTGTCATTTTGAAAACCTTGTTCAAATTGATTTACATGCAATAGACAATTGCAATAAAACAAAAATTGCAGAAATATCACAAAAAATAAAAAAATTTTATTTTGCAAATCGTCCTATCACAGAAAATGAATTGAGTGCTCTTGTTCAATACAAAAGTGATGTCTTAATTACCAATGGAGTTCAGCATTTGGTTGACGTTCAAGTTAAGAGTAAAAAACCAACATATTTTTATCGATTTTCATATATACCTGAATTGACATTCACCAAAGTATTTACTACTGTGCCAACAGTTAAAGGTAGTATAGCATATAATGTACATTTAATAAAAATAATAGTTGATTTATCAGCGGATCAGAATAACCAAAAACAAGTGTCTCATCAGCCCATGTATACTCATATCATTTTCTCATAAGCTTTATCATTCACTTTAAAAGTCATGATTTTAGAAAAAATTAACTTAAATAAAATAAAAGTAATTAATGTTGTTTATTATGAAAATTAGTCATAAAAATTAGTAGATAGAAAACAAGTTTTCAAATTGTCAAAATGCCCTATTTTAATTATATGCAATTTTTCAAACTCCTACTTGAAGGTTAATTGTACAATATAATTTGGGATAAAGAATAATGTGAATATATTTTGTAATGAGCTTTAAAAATATATTTATTTTATACAAATCTGACATTTTATGCTTTACTAATCAATTAATTAATAAAAATTCATGTAATTTAACTGTTCTCAGTTGTACTGTTTACCACCTAATGTTATTTACATGTGGAGTTTTTTTCGATTCAATTCTACTATTTTGATCAAATACTGCTTTTCTCTTTGTCCTCTTTGTGTGAAGAAAAAAGGAACATTGTATTATCTTAAGAAAACAAACCAGTGTTATGATATCGCGAACCATATATTACTATTTTTTGACTAATTTTCATCATAAACAACATTAATTACTTTTATTTTAACTCATTTACACATTCAATAAAAAATTTATAATAATATTGGCAACAAATAAAAATTCAAAAATGACTCTCAGAGCAGTTATCATAAAATTATGTTATTTTTTCTTTTTTATAATTATTAAGATAAATAAAATGAAAAATCTTATATATAAATATCCAAATTGAAAATTAGAAACGTTTATAATATAATTTTTAAGTTCCTAGAGGTTAGAAAAACATCTATATTCGAAATTAGCTGAAAATGCTGAAAAAATAAAATTTTAAATTTAATTTTTTCCAGTAATATGTAGAAAACATTGATTATAAACGTTCAACAGTATATTTGGAAATATATTGCAATACAAACAATTGTTGCACTCTAAATTACCATGAGTTTTGATGGTGCATGCAACCGAAACCTGCATTAGCTGCTTTTTTCTCTGAATAAGTTTACGTTTTATAATGTCGCGATGTGATATCTCGACCAAATTAGCTGAAATTTGGACAGCTTTTTTTAAAATAATATAATTTAACAAATTCTCTATGAGCAATTCAAAATTCGAAAAAAAATTGTTTGTCTATTGGTTCATACAACAAAAATAAGAATAAAATAAACTTTCAATATCTAATACATAATTCAATAATTTCACTTATAAATATACATAGTTACAACATTCCGTAGATGTATTTTCACTCTCTTTCTTCTATTTTTTTCTTCTTTATTTTCTTTTTCCTCCATTTTTTTCGACTGCATCTATCTTTTTGTCTCCTTTCTTTTCCTTTTCTTCAGTGCTTTTCTCCATTCTATCACCATTCTTCTCCACGTCTTCATTATTTCTATTTCTCTCTTTTCATTTATTGATCTTTCTATTGTCTTGTGAATGAATCCTTCCGTTTGGTCAATCCAGTCTTTTGAAATTTTGCAATGTCCTATAAAGTGTTCCAGCTTACCTTCTTCTTTCTCACACAATAGATATTTTCTTGCTTTTTCTTTGAACCAGTATCTATCTGCGTTTTCTTGATTTTTCGTGATTTTTGTTTTGGCTTTTATTTCTTCTCCGGATCTGCTTTCCTTCATATATTTTGGGAATTCCTCCATCTTTACATATTTATATCTTTTGTTGTACTTCCCTTCTCTAATTTTATTCTCCGTATTTCGTTCTTGTATGTCTTGCTCTCTTTTTCTTACTTCTCTTATCATGTCTTTCCCTCTTTCTCTGTCTTGTTCGAACCCTATGTTGTTCCATCCTTTTTCATGTAAGAATTTCTCTCTTTTCACGCAGTGCATGTCCTTTCCTTCCGTTGCCGCATTTTCTCTCCAACATAACTTCATCAGTCTCTCCTCTCCTAATTTTCTTACTTTTTCTTCAAATTTCATTGCTTTTGTTGCCCCTCTTCCTTTTAATTTTTCTATCCTCATTTCTTTCCTTATTATATATTTAGGTGTATGGATTTCCAACCCCAGCACCCATCTGTAGTAGTTTTTCTACACTTTTTCCAACTCTTTTTTTTCCTTCCATCCCCATATCTCCACTTCATATGTCATCACGCTTTCCACTAGGTATGAAAACAGTTTTCTTCTTCTTACCATGTCTCCTCTGCATATTCTTCCTCCTAACCCCCATACCTTCTTCCTGGCTCATATCCCCTTTGCTCTCAGTTCACTGATGTGATCCTCATATCTTCCGTTTCTGTTGAATGTGAATCCAAGGTACTTGAAAGCCTTTACTTCTTCCATTCCCTTTCCTTCCCATAACCATTTTTCTGCTTTTCCTTCACTGGGAGAAATGGACTGTCAATATAGCAGTCTTAACTGTTACTATTACGGCGCGGACTGTGAGTTTCTACGATTCATGGACTGTAAAACAAATATATAACGATTTCAATGTTAATATATGTAAGTAAGTC
>JABFPM010004784.1:0-12133 GCA_022817325.1 Idris sp. 1 HC-2018 | reverse complement strand
AGTCTGGAATGTTCAATTTTTTTGCATAAACTTTTTGTAAGCATATCGTTTCAGATGTAAATCATCTTAATTAATGGCATTTATTTTTATATTGAATTTGTAAGAAATTAATCATGCAAAGAAACAAAATAAATCAAAAAACCAATAATCATCCAAATTAAAGTGAACAAAAAATATACACATAAAGTTTATAAACATTTTATTTATAAAAACTTCTTTATTTGTTTAAAAAAAATGTCTGCAAAAAAAGTGTAAGTTCTAGAGTAAACAATTTTAATTTTATTAATTACTTATTATTATAATTATATTTAACTGATATTTATAAATTAAATTTTTAACTACTGAATAATCGTTAATGTGGTAGCAATTAATTTAATGGTGATTGCGGAACAAATTTAAAAGGTAATTGATCAGACATCATGATTAAGAAAACAATAATGTCGATAATGTCCATATTCGTCATGCTTCTAAGTGGATGTCAAGTGGTTGTCGTGTCGTCTGTCTTGTTTACACATAAACACTATTAAGATGACTATTCTCTTTATATAAATAAAAATACATTTTTTATATGTAACAAACATAAAACAAAAAATTTATTCTAAAATAAAATGGTACCTTATGACACATAATATATTATATCAAACCTAATGATTTATTTTACTTATTAAAATTTCAAGAAAGTATCATTAGAAATTTTGAATTCCTAATTTTTCTAATTTCATTAACAAGTTTAAAGTTAATTTTCAAACACTTTTTTTTAAAATGAGTTCTTTTCAAGGATTAAAAAATAAACATTTTACATGTTTTGAAGGAACATTTTTATCAATTATTTTACAGAGTCTTTTTGTAAATATGCAACCAATTAAAAATTTATTTTGCAATTTACTAAAGCTATAAAATGAACAAGTAAGAATTTGTTAACTTTCAAGGCAAAAATACCACACTTCAGAGTGTAATATTTTAAGAATATATTTTGCAAATGTTGATGCCGACACAAAATTAACAAATAAATGTATAAATACTTACTTTGTTGATGAGTAACCTGAGTTAAAAAAAGAAAACCGAGCAGGAGAGTGCGAAGAGAAGGAACAATGGGCATCACTGATGACTCCGTCATTGTCGCTCTTTTTCTCTCGCGGACCCTTGATCAGTAGTTTCCTCGATAACAATACACTTTCAAAAATCGCATCACAAACATTTCTACATCCGGTAAATGAATAAGCATTAACAAATTTGATTACAATCGTTCAACAGCTTTAAATTTAACAACTGATCAAACATCTTAAAATATGTAACGGTGCAACATATTGCTCCTTACTGAAAGGTAGAAAGCAAAATACCACTTTCACTCGGCGCTCAAGACGGCACGTCGAGGCCATCCGTATTTTTTGCTTGTGTTTGTTCCATATCCATTTTACTGGGTGTATGTATGGGTTTGAATAGATTCATATGATTTCAATTGGTTCTATCAAAAATTAAAAAAATATATATATATAAAAAAGTAAAACAATGAATAAGGAAACATAATTTGAAGAAAATGTACCCTGAAAATTATATTACCTTTTATAGCTATAGATGTTAAAAATCTAAGGTCGTGATCAATACAATTTAAGTAAATTTAGGTTTTCTTAAAGAATATAAAACCAAATAAAAATTTCTAAAAAAGTCTTAATAATCCAAGAAGGACGTTTTAAGCATCTCAGACTGACTATTTATTGATCTTAAAAAACTTCAGAATTATCCCTGAATGACTTAAATAGTCTCAGAATGAGTACTAAAATACCCCACAATGAAAATTTAATTATCAGTAAATTTTTGTTGACATGAATAATTACAAAATTAGTTAAGTGACGATATCCATTATTGTATAAATAACTTCAACAAATTTATATTTTGAAATGTTAAATACAAGAACTTGATTTATATTTATAAATTACATCACCATTAAGTTATTTTGTTTAAACTTGAAAAATTATATTATTTATTAAATTAAGATAATTAATATCTAAAAATTGCGTTTTAATAAAATATTTAGATAAAAAAGCTTAATAAACAAAAATATTTTATTATTACACATGAACAAGTTTGCTAAATTTTTCTTGTACACCATTTATTAACATTGATTTTAAACAAAAAACAGATTAGTAAACATTTTTATCAATTTTCCTTGATCCTTTTGGAAAAATCTACAATTTGTACTATCTGAAAATTCTATTTTGTCTTTTACAACTGAAATTTGTAGTAAAAATTGATTTAATCCAAAACCAAGATATCTTAATATAAAGGTTGTGATGTTTCTTTTTGAATAAACAGGGTATTTACATTGAGAAAAATTATTGGATTGCCTGAGGAGTAAATTAACAACTTGTAATTAAAATAAAAAAAATGTTCAATAAATTAAAAGTAATTCAATAAAATATTATTTGTATTATCTTAAGCGTTAGATTTTCAAGGTTATTTTCTCTGCAAGGGAGTTGAGTATAATTAAAAAAATTAAAACTTTTAAAGAAACCATTAAATTATCAACTGTGAGGTGAAGATGTAATAAAAAATCCAATAAAATGTTAACACAATTTAAGGATGACCACTAATAAGAATAAAGTTTCATTATCATAATTAGAGGTGAGGTTTAAACCCAGAGCCACTTTTTACAAATGAATTTTTTATAAACAAAAATAATTGTTTTGACAAAAATCAAAATATGTACCATAAACTTTAAACATTTTTCTATATAAAACTATTTTTATTGTGAAAAATCATTAGATTGAATTAACAAACTAATAATTTTAAAAAAATGTATATTGGCTTTAGGCACCCGATTTGGGCTTTGCTTAGAGCCAGGGTGACTTTCAATAATTATTTATAAACAACAATTTTTTAACGTTAACTAAATGAATTGATGAAATGATTTTTATTAGTAATCGATTAATTTATAATAATTAAAGCACATGTTGTTAAGTTTTGAACAATTATTAAACAGCACAATAATTTTTTTCAATCTCAATCTTTATTTCTGTTAAATTAATTAAATAAACTTTTTTTTGGATAAAAATTTGACAATTTGATATAGTTTTTCAATATTTCTTAAAATAAAACCGATATTTGAATTTTTATATAAATTGTTAATATTAATAAACAATTATATAGTGAGTGGCCTCAAGCACATGACTCTTTTGTTTATTATTGTTATAACAATTAATATTTAGTAATATTTCTAATCAACTGTACACAATTATAATAGTTAATTAATATACTTTCAGTTTTACTTTAAATCCGCTCATTTTATAGCGTATTTCAAAAAATATACTAATTTAAATGAAATAAAAAAGTGCATTTTGACTAACAAAAACAGTTGTTTTTAAATAAAAAAAATACATATAACATTAAAATCAATAACATTTAGACCAAAATATCGGGAATATGTTTATACATGATAAGTAAAAATAAATTTCGTGAAAGTTGTTTTAGTTTTTTTTTATAATTAAGATGGCTTTAGGCACAATGCGACTCTCTAGGGTCAAACCTCTCCCCTACATAATTTATAATCTCAATCTTTTATTCTTGAAGTGGTGTTTTAATGAGAAATTGTATGTTAAATGAAAAATAAAAAATAAATAAAACTTAACGATAAGCAAGTAAAAATATAAAAAAACAAATGAATAATACACTTTTATAAATGACAATTTATTTTTTATTTGATCATATTATTAGTTTTAATACAGAATTAACTTACGTAAGAAAATTATTATGAGATGTGTGTTTACATTTGCAAATTATTAGTTGTCAATTATCGTAAATAAAAAAAAACATAATAGAAAAAGACCGTTGTAGATAGTTGTAAGTGAACTTAAACATATAAGTACATATTTCAAATAATAATTAATTTTATCTAATTCTTGTATATCATTTATCCATATAAATATTGAATTATTAGTGATGAGTAATCAAATCATAATTAAGATTATTTTTTTGAGAAAAAAAAGTTATACAGAGTGTATTCGCATAAAGAAATCGTGAAAATAAATATACTTCAAAATGTAAACTGAAAAGGCTAAGTGAGTTTTTTGGCTTTCTGGTATAGGGTATCAACAACTTTTCCCATACTGTGTAAAGTTTCTAAAGCAATCTCGTAGGTTTTGTCGCGTGGAATATCTTCAAAGACAATTAAAACACCTTCTCCCTGATCCAGAACACCTTTGAGCTTTTTGTCCAAGATCATTTGAGACAGTTTCTTTTCCACTCGACTGATGGAAAGAGATATACATTTTGCAATGTGCCCAACCTACAAAAAATATTATTTTATTTTTGTCATAATACAAGAAAAAATAAAACTGTTTGTAAGTTTAATCGATTGTATACCTCAACTCTGGAATAGGGTTCGACTAATCGACACAAATTTTGTTCAAGCATAGCATCATAAAGTGAGCCAAGATGAGCGGTCACAACAGGATCTTCCTCCAACTCTTGACGGAAATCTTTAACTGCAGCTTGGAATTCCGCTAAAGAACGTCGATGACTCGCTTCAGCAACTGCCTTCATTGCATCTAAATCACGGCCGGCATATTTTACAGCTAATTTTCCAGACATAATGGTTTGCACATCCTCTGGAGTACGAAGCATAATTTTGGACAATAACATGTACTTTAGAGCAGTTAATGCTCTTGGACTGTCGATGCTATCATAACTGAAAAATAGAAAAATTCATTAGATTACCTGAAAAATTATTTTAAAAAAATTCTTATAATAGACAATTCAACTTAATTTTCATTTTTTTCTATTGGAATTAATTTTGTACAATATAGCTTTATAATTACCCTTCAAAAGCTTCATAAAAGTATGAATAAGCAGTCTTGAAATCCCGTTCATCAGCTGCATGCAGAATGCCAGATTGTAAATCTAAAGCTGCTTGCATTTTTGGAGGACAGTAAATGGCGTTGGCAGTCGTTCTGGCACTAGTAAGAGCCGCTCTAGCTTTGGATAAGTTGCTCAAAGCATGGTAGGTTTTACTTTCGAGTAATTGGACCTCGACAAGTAATTGCTTATCATCTAATTTTTTCAGTTCTTTAAGCAATGCTGAGCCCAACTGTAAAGCTTCGCTGTACATGTTGGTGTCGAAATAAAGAGCTATCAGTCGAGCTTCCAGAGACTGTCTCAAAAAAGTTCTTCGCTCCTCTTTTGCCCATTCTATACATTCCTTGCAGAGTTGTACCTGCTGCGATTGGAGCTGAAAATAAGTTTTAATTTTACGATAAATAAATAAATACATTTTATAATTAATCCAAAAAAATTATGCAAAACCATAAAAATTTATTTGAAAATGAATATTAATTTATCTCAAATACTATTTTTTTAATTATTTGATAAAAAAAAATCTTTTTTACCTCTGTTCCTTGCGAAGCCTCTAAGTCCAAGAAAAAGTCAACTAAAGATCTAACCAGTTTAGCAGCTTTAGCCTTACTAATGAGGTTCAAAAAGGGTCTAGTAATTTTAATGAGTTCAGCCAATTCCTTGACTTTTCCTTCCTTTTTGTAAAGTTCACCCAGTTGTAAAATGTTTTGTTCTTTGATCCGGATACTGTCCTCGTGATCGGTGGGAACGTCGTTGTTGGGATCTTGCACGATGTCATCGAGCAAACTCAGGGAATCATTGCGATTCGTGGAAACAGACCTCTCAAACATCATTGCACCAGCCATTGTGTACAATTTTTGTCTTTAAAATGTTTCAAGTGTTAATTAGCATTGGTTACTTCGTAATATTAAAATATAATAAATAACTTCACTTACTGTTATAAAAAGGGTGAAAATGTTCTTATTGGTTTTTTTGTTTAATAATTGAAAATTACACTTGTTCTGAAGTAATAAATTTAATTTGGATTATTTTTTCTATTGTATTTTTCCCGAAATTCTAGTTAATGTTGATTTATTTTTCACGTATATACTTTTTATTCCAATATCCGTGTCATGCTGTTGATAATGACTAAAAATTACATAGATACTCTAAGCTAATGCACAAAATGGTGCAGTAGGTGTCGCTATCTGCAAGGAAAAAGCTTTAACTATATTGCGTCTTAACTTATCGATATTTTTTAAAAAATTAAATTTATATTGTCACTTTTTTCAGGTCAATTGTTCCTGATTTATCCTGGAACAATTTTATTTATTACATTTTTGGATTAATAAAAGTCTTAATAAGTCTTTTTTATGTATAAGTAATTGCAAATGTTGACGAGAAATATAAACAGGAATTTAAATTATCGACTGCATTTTTTGAATGATCTGCTGAATTTTTCCGTTACAATGGTTAATTAAATATTTTGTATTGTATTTTATTTTATTTTATTACACAAAAATATAATTTTTGATATATAAAAGACAAAAAATAAATGAAGATCTGCAAAATTTTGACAGTTTGTATTTTTTTAATTTTAAAATATAACACTGTGGTGAAATAAATTTGCCCAAAATTAAGATGTAGAATTTTTCTTATAATTATAATAATAATAATATAATAGAATATAATTATTTATATAATAAAAATTTTCTGACGTTATTTTTTGTAAAATTATGCTTAGAAAATTTGTATAAACTTTCAAAAATGTACGGAAAAAAACTTTTATTACAAGATTTTATAATTATGTTTACTTAATTAAAAAATAAAAATTCTTAAAATTCTTTTTATTTGAATCTACTTCAAAAATTTTAAAAACTTTATGTATAATCTAACGAATAAAGATAATTCAAACTTAATTTTAGGAAATTATTTTTAGTCATATTGAATAAAAGAATCATAATATATATTTTTAATGATAATTTGTCACAAATAACAATTAGACAAATTGTTTACAATCTCACAATTAATTTAACAAAACAAGCTATATATGTCTTAACAAGAATTTGTTTTTCTTAAATTTAAGAAAAATCGAAATAAAAAACTAATTGATTACAAAAATTAGAAGAACAAAAAAACTCAGTTGTATCAAAATTTAAAAAATAAATTATCGAAAATAAACTTGAAGGGAAAAACACCAAGAACATAATTTCAACAAAAATATTATTTAATTTTTTTTTTTATTAAAAGTATTTTTTTAATATTTTTCCTTTCATTTGTCAAATGTTTTCACAATCAGGTTTTTTAAATCTTATTTATTGATTTGCTAATTCTAGTTAGTCTTGCGACTATAATTTAAAAATTAATATGTAAATGCATCACCTACAGGAACACGTTAAAGATCTAAAAATTAGACATTCGGATTGTGCAGTATTTTGAAAATACAATTTTCATATGGGCAATTCTCTAGAAGCTTTAACTTTCAACTTGTCAAATTTTGGAAACAAAAAGTTTTAGCACATCTTAGTTTTATCATAATTATCATTTATTATTACTTTAAAATGAATAATATAAAGTCGAACAGTGATAAATTACATGCTTCAAATTAATATTTAATTGTAAAAACGTAGGTAAATATTACGTCTTTGACAGACTTTCTGTTCTAATGTCAAAGACGTAATATTTTGAAACGGTCTTTCAATTATTTAAGTAGTTTTTAATATATAATTAAATTTTATTGCACGCACATATATTTTATGACATCAGGATACTGTGTAGTTCATCCAGAAATATTATAGTATTTTTAAATATAAATATTTTCAATTACAAAATGTATTACGTCTTTGTCGTTTAACTCAAGAACAGATTTTGATAATTTTTTTCTAGTTTACATATTAAATATGCATCATTTGAATTGTGCTTATGGTATTTGTTAAAATTAAAAACAATGTTTATTAATTTTTTAATTGCAGTTTAACTCTGTGCTTTTAAATTAAACAAGAAAATGTTTCTGCATAACCTAAAGAGTTATGTCAAAGACATGATAGTTCGGACTTCGGATTGTGAAATATTTTTAAACTATAATTCTTATAAACTTATAAATACTTACAAAGTGTAAAACTATAATAACTTGAAGTGTGCAAACCATAAAAACTCACATTTTCAATTTAATAATCCACAAAATTGAAGTGAAATGCGAGAGACAGGTAGGTTAAAAGTTCTAGAGACTTGCCCATATATCTGTGAGCATTTTTCAAATTGAAAGCAGTAATTTCAACTGTACAATTATATTTACTTGAATTATTGCAATAATTATTGTTCTATGCAGACGACATGAAGATTAAAAGTTCTAGAGAATCACCCATTAATTAACATGGATAATATTTTATTCTCTAAACATATTGCTAGTTTTTTTTAACATTTTTTTAACTGAGCACACACTCAACCACATTATTTATGAATATTTAAATTTATTCACAAAAAAATTGATTATTTTAATTTTTACAAGTCAAAGACACTTATTTTATTTGTGAATTTATTTATCTTACAGCATTCATCGGTGTCTTAAATGAATATGAAAAATCCAACAGAATCAGGGGTCAGACTTTCAGGTACTGTGTTCAAAATGACGTAGTCATGCATTCATTTGAATGTACAAAATTTAAATATAAGTTTGATCAGCAAGTGCATATTCAAATGCATTCTCAGAATATACATATTAAAATGGTTCAATTTGCACTCAGTTAACTGAGTATTTCAGGTTTTCTTTTTATAATTACAGAGAAGATTTCATTGTTTATGCCGTGGGTCTTCATGATAAAAAATAAAGAATATTTTTCAAGGAAAATTATCATTAATTCACATAATAAAAAAATTTATTGTTCAATACTATTAATAATTACGTCGTAGCACATATTTTAAATTATCTCTTTTATGCTCTGAACTAAGCAGTTTAGAACCGTTGCTCAAATCTACATTGAAAATGTTCTGCTTTTCAAAACAGAAGCTGGGCACTAGTTTCCAATTTTGTGCAAACTTTAATCAAGCTGTGTTAGCGGAATAGTAAACTGTACAGAAATCTAAAATGTATTTTGAATTTGTAAAAAGCGATCTATGCCATAATCTCAGTAAAATGGTATGAACTTACTCATAGTATTAAGCCATGAATTTATTTTATTATATTTTGTAAGATTTATTCAATGAAATCTTTCTCTGAGTTTTTGGTTACATTTAGGTGATTATAATTCATCGTATTTTATGATGAATTTGACAAATTACGCGATCACTCTGTTTTTTTATGTTTTATTATGTCGTAAAAAAATTGTCATTCATCAGACAGGTTTCGAAAAATATAATTTTTTAATTTGTGGATATCATAGAAAATTCTCAGCTCGTGTGACTGACTGAAAATTCATAGTTATTTCTTTTGATGCAAAATACATTGTATGCTTTTTAAGAATGTTGAACTATTCAAATTTAAATGAAAATATGCTATTAAAATTCTCTACGTAATACAAAAATCCATTTACTATTACTGTAAAATAAATTTAAATACTTTATTTTTTAACTCATTGACTCGATTGGTCTGTAACGATGTACACATTTTTTCGATTTTTATATATTTTTTTAATTATATTTTAATCTTATTTACAGTAATCAATATCACAACTGAATTAATTTAAGTATATAATTTCATATAAGAAATGAAATTTTTAAGTTTTTATTTTAAAATATCAAGTAAAAATAATAGATATTTAGAAAAAAAGAATAATTAGTTATTATAAATCAAACACGAGAAATATCGAGTCAAAGGATTAACTTTAAATGCCTAATGTAATATTAATATGCAATGGAATGAATCCATTTCAAATTTTATTTCGAAAAACCCGAAGTTTTTGTCAGTGACTATCTTGCTTCAGACTTTTTCAACTCAAAAGTTCATAAAAATCCTCTAAAAGTGTTCAAAGATATAAAAGTAAGTTAAAAAATAATAAAAAAAATCACTGTTTTATAAAAATTGATTATTTAATAAAATATCAACCGTTCTTACAACTGTCATCATAAACACGAATCAATGAAAAAAATTTCACATTTATCTGTTACAAAAATTTTTGTCATTAGATTGAATGTAAACTTGATATTAAAAAACGGTTAATTGACTTTTCTGAAGAGGAAATATAAAATTTCGAAACGTTAAATACAATAGAAAAAAACTTTTAATTCCCTATCAAAGGCAATTTTAACATTTAATTATTATTCAAATATTGAGGAACATTATTGGTTACGAATATTTTAAAATATCAACTATAATTAAATTTGTCTATTTTTGTCTGAAAAATACGTTACGTTATGCAAAAAAATACGTATTTTTAATTATGTATGTAAAGGTTTAGTGAAAAAACTGTAAAAAGCATGAGAAGTCGTTTTTTAACATACTCAAAATATATATTGTTTTTGAGCAACACTATTTAAAATAGTGCATATTGTATTCTTTTAAAAATAAAGACTAAAGTTCTTCAACTTTGTTTGTAATATTTTAGTTATTTTTTATTAAACAAATTATCAATAAAATAGCAGAAATTAATTTGTCTGGTGTTTTATTCTTTTTTAAACAGCTTAGAATATTTTCTAGCTATTTACTTAAAATTTGACTTTTTTATTAAAAAAAAAGTTAAGTTTTTTGTAATAGTTTTTAGTTTTAAATGCTTTTATTTCAGCTCTTTATTCCGAGTGTATATAACATTATATATTGTCAATCAAATACAAATTTAGAATAATATAAAATTCTTATGAATGTAAAACTTAATAATTAATTTAGTAAAACAACAAGACTTCAAGATAACACTCACAATAAACTCGGGTTTTTGACTGAATTAACTGTCATAAATTCACTCAATGCACAGTATCACTAATTTATTTCAGTGATAAGAACTAAAATGTATATCTAATATAAAATATATGTATATAAGAAAATAACTTTTTATCAACCATGATCTTTTTAACAATAAATCTAAAAAAATTTATTTCTACTATATAAAATAAATTTGTGTAAAACAATACGTAAATACATGATAAATGGCAATGTTTTTTAAACTTAGTATTTTAACATCAATTTCCTTGTAAAAAAAAAAATCTATTTTGCATACATTTTTTATATATTGTGAAAAACATTCACTTATATTTAATGTATACAATAAATGAACAATATTCAAAATATAATGTACATAGAAAAAAGTTCTGTAGTATATTTGTATAAAATTAATACAAATTTAATAAGCTCCAAATCTAAACAAATTTTGTATGTATTTCCTATATATGTTAAATATGTATAACTTCTGTTGGAAATGTATCAAGAATATATTTAAAGTATAATGCAAATGTATAATAAATATATTATCCATTTGAATTTGTCTTATGTACAATTATTCATGTTTATATATGCATATTTGAATTTTATTGAAAGTTTATTGAGCTTATATTTGAAATATATAAATGAAGTTTATAAATGCATTTCATATTTTTCATAATCACAACGACATCTAGTTATTTTGATTATTTACCGTACTTTTATAGTGGTCAAAAAAGGCCAATTTTAAATTTAGGTGTGCACATAATATGTTTTTTCATATTAATATGCAAACTTAGGCATTTCAAAATTTTCAATATATTCTTTCGTCCATTATAAAAGTACAGTCAATAATTTACATTTAAAGATATCAATTTCAATATTTGTATTAATTTCATATAAAACTATATCAGAAATTTGTCCTATATACAAAATATCATAAACATCTTGGTTATATATAAATGGAATTTAATCCATTTTCTACATTAATGTAAAATATATAAAAAAACATATATACAAAATAGATTTTTCGTTTTATCAAGGTTAATTATTTTTAAAATGCTCCAAAATGTAAGTTTAACAATTTTTTTTAAAATAACTGTAGGATTTGTGTTTACAAAATATTGCATTCACACTAGAAGCTTATAATAAAGACTATTGTTTGCTTCATTAATGTGCATTATGTTAATCCTTTAGTTGCCAAACAATGCTGCTTTTTGTCGAAATTGTTCACGTCGTGCGGCTCTTTCTTCTTCTTCTCGTTTTCGCTCTTCCTGTTCAGAGCGAATTTCTTCTTCGAATTTACTTGACTTACGAAGCTCTTCAATCTAAAAATTGTATAATGAGTTATTATTCATATCTATTAATATTTTCTTTTTACACATTAATTGAGTTTAAATAATTTTTTACGAGTAACAAAATATATGCAAAAAAGTTACCTTAGCTTCGAAAAAGATTTTA
>JABFPM010004783.1:0-12134 GCA_022817325.1 Idris sp. 1 HC-2018 | reverse complement strand
CAATAATTAATCTTTAAAGATCAGTCATAAAAATTAGCTATTAAAAAGTTAGAAATATAAAATAGGCATTTTTAATTTAAACAGACGCGAAAATACAAATATTTAAAACTTTAATATTACTTACATCTTAGTAGTACTTAATCAATTATGTCTTTATTTCTATGCTTTCTGAACATATTTTAAACATTTCGAAAATATAAAATTTAAAAATCGGCACCTGCCAAACAGTACTACCAACCTTTTTCAATTGTGTAACCAACTTCATATCAGGTTGAATCCGGGCTCTGGTCATTACTTAAATATTTATCAATAACATTGAAAATATAAGATCTAAATAAAAAAGGGAAACTCAAAATGAAAAACATAAAAGAATTTGTTTGCTTTGTTTTGGAAAAACAAAAAACATATTTCCAATCACACCAAAGCTTAAAGAAGAAATTGGGAAATTATTTATTTACGATGTAAATGATGAATGCTTGTCTTCAATAATTTGTGATGAATGTAGAAGAAACTTATATCTAATGAAAGATGGTACACAAAAAATGAATCTTGGATATTTCTCAGTTATAGTTACAAAAAATAATAAGACTAACATCTATGTTGCTTTGTAATTTTCAAGTTGGCCAGCTTGCAACATTACCACGCATTGTAAATATCTTTATGAACTGAAAACTATCTCAACGACAAAATATTCTGGGTGAAATTTCCAATTTTTAAACCAATGGTAAATTTCTATTTATTTCAAAAATTTCAGAGTTGTGTAACTTTTAGTTAATTATTATTAAATTTTTTTAAATCAAAAAACCGAAAATTCAAAATATTGCATTGATTACTTTACTACCATTGGAGTTGGAAAACCTCACAAATGTAAACTTACTTCACGTTTGGAGAATTTAACCAACATTGTGAACAATTGTGTCTCTAAATTTGAAGAACAAATTACTTCAAATTTGTTAAAAGATCAGTGTGCTGAAAATAATGCCAAAACTTTGTCACTTACCCAGGTACATGGTGGATAGCGTCTTACAGTCACTATTAGTGCAAATAATGTAAAAAACACTTTGAAACAAAATTTATTTTCTGCTAGAGAATTTTGCTGAAATAAGTCAAGCTTTAATGTAAACCAAAAAACAGTATACGAAATCGCTTCTGTTCTTCGATCAGCTTCCGGTAATTAGAAAGTTATAGAGCCAAATCTTAAATCCATGTTTCGTTTTGCAATGTATTCTTTAAATGGATTTTTCACTGCTGAAATTTTCGAGTTTGTTAACCCTTTCGTCATCAGTGCTGCTTTAAAGTAACATATTTAATTTTGTAATTTTTGTTATTACATCAAAGTAATAATAATTGCTTTAATTTCTGCTAATTACGTAGGTGAAAATAGACTTTATACAACACCTGTAAATATTTTATAACCTAATTTTTAATTTAGAAAATAATTTGATATTAAAAGGATTAACATCAAGGCTAATAAAGAAACTAGCATTCCAGCAACAGTAGCATATTGCAAGGATTTTAAAGGATTGATTGAGCATGTGCAATGTGAACGAAATATACTAGAGTTGCACGAGAATTGCACAATGCATATTTTTGTATTTTGCTTTTTAGAACTCTTGAAAAAGTTCTCTGTGGAATCCTTGATGTTGCCAATGAAAACATATGTGGACAAAGATTGTTTTTTAACACATATGGGGACATTGATAAACACATTTGTGCAGGTATTATTCTATACAAATCAAGAGATACTATATCTACACTAAGGGTGATTCTTATTTGGCAAAAATTTTATTTTCTGATGGGCGCCCTTCAAATTGCTTCCTTTTCTTCAATAATAATAAGGGACCCAATTCATTTTAACTCGAAAAATTAATAATAATCCCAGAAATTTTGTTTATTTTAAAAAACATGATTTTCGGTCGAATTTTTGATTAATTGTTGTTTAATTCTAAAAATTCATGTACAGCTCATATTATGATTTGTTATTATATTATGAAAGTGTATTGAATTATCTTTGAATTAACCCTATTGAAATAAAATTTTTGATTAGAAAAATGTCGTTTATGTCACTCTAGGCAAAATCGAGCTGTTTTACTCCCTCGTTTGAGGCTGACATTGTTAAATTCCCGTAAACGAGTATATGAAAAATCTCAATTTCCGCTCTCGTGGCATAAAATATCGTATGATCCTAGGGAGTAAAACATTTCAACTTCGCGAGAAAAATTCGGCAGTTTTTTTGGCTCACGCGAGAACCTCAGGCCCGAGCGCAAGCCGAAAAATCAAAACAATTTTAACTCCGAATCGGAACCGAGTTGGAATAGAATAGAAACTGAATTGGAAGCGAATCGTTTTTCATGGTAACATAAAAAAAATTGAAAAAAGTTTTTGTTATCGTAAAAAAACGATTTGTTTGCAATTTAGTTCCGATTCGATTGCGACCCGATTTGAATACGTTAAAAGTTTAATCAATGAAAAAACATGTAAGGAACTTAATTTTCCGATACCAAAATCTGATTAATTTTCGACCTCGAAACTCGTAGAAAATAGGTTGGAATCGAGTAGTTTATTCATTGATTTTCTATTTTGGTTCAGCGTCGGAATTGAAGCGATTTTTTTTGATAAGGTGTAATAATCAACAGCTACGCAGCATATTGGGTTAGCACTGCGGCATACTGTAAAATATATTTGAGTTAAAACTTAAGTTTCAACATTTTATGTATTTTATTGAAATATTACTGGCTATAAACAATTTTAAATTAAATTTTACACTTTAAAGTATTATAAACGAAGTATAATTACAACTAAATAATCAAAACTGATCAATTTTAATAATAATAAAAAAGAATTATTAGATAAAAGATAAGTATTCCTTTATATTGTTTGGTTATACAAAGAAAGCGGAACAACACCATGGTTATCTGTACCTGTTCTCTTACCTATTGTTTTGGTAACTTTCTATGTGCGAATCAGTGTTTTGACATCATATCAGAGCTATTGTAATTCTCAATGTACATTAGCTCGTATACATTGATAAGTGTTATTGTACGCATAATAAACATTGCAAAACAGTTTTACATCTTTTACTGATATAAGAAAGGGATTTAGTATATTTTATTTAAATTTTTGTTAAAAAAATGATAAGATGAAATTGCAGCCAAGTAAAAATAAAGCTATGCTTTAAGGTATGTAGAAAAACATGCTATGGTAAATTATTGTTATTAATTAAATCATTTTTACAACAAATTATAGTATCAAAATTTCAAGGTTTTACATAATATAAATATCAATTTCAAATATAATTTTGCAATAGAAAATTATCTAAAGTATAAATCTTCTAAAAGTCTAATTAACATGTTTAGAGAAAAAAACTAACTTGAAATAGTTTATATATGTATACTACACATTATATTTATATACTTAAAACATCTTTATTGATAAAAGAGACTTAACACTCTCATGATGAAAAGCCTCGAATCACTGTCGGTGTGAGGTTCGATTATGTGTACTAGTGTTTCTTTTATTACACCTAACCTATTATAATGATTTCTTTTTTTATCGGCAGATATATTGGAAATAGAGAGGGAAGGATTCACCATGAAAGTGTTAAGTCAAAAACTCTTAAATTTTGAGTTATATGCATTTTTGACGTTTTTAAAGGAAACTCATATACTGAGGAAAATATACAAAATCAAATTAACTATAATTTTTAGTAAACTCAATCATATTTCATTATAAAAAAAACCGCTGATGACCTTATGATAGAATCTACTGTATTCTTTAATTAGTCAGAAAATTTATTTTGAAACAATTAATATATTATCTAAGCAAACCAGGAAAAAAATAACGTATGTTGCATTGTTTGGACAACGAGCTCTTTCATTTAGTATGAATGGCAAGCTTTGTATATGCTCATAACTTAAGGCCCTGTCATGAGTCCGTATTCCAGATGACCCATGATCAGTCAAAAGACTTAATGCCCTTTGTGCGTACCCTTTAAATTTTCAAGGGATAATTGGGAATATAATTGGTTGTCATAAACCCAATTAAGATGAGGATTTTCTTGAGTCCAGCAAGTGAAAATGGTGGTGCGAAAAGATCGAGCTTCATGATAAAACAAGAGTGGGGAATGTGACAACTGACATATTCGTCACTTCTTATTCTTCTTGAAAGAACTGATGTATTGAGTCTGAATTTGGAGACACATAAGAGACTTTGAAAAGTGCTAAGCTATTTCAGTGTTTGTGTGAAGTTGACGAGCATGATAATGTATACTAATCGTACTTTGTTTGTGAAATGAACTTGTATGAAATACAAGTTGTGAAATACAGGTGTGCGTGAAAGACAATAAAGACATTTTGGAGGTTTTCAACTAACTGGTTCTTCTCCAGGCTTTTAGTCGAAACAATTGACTTATTATTTGCAACCTGATCTGAATCTTTAATTAGACGGGATATGTATTCCCAAACGCGGACTCAGAAAAAGACCGTAAAATTTAGATTTGATAATTAAACTCAATTTAAGTTGATTTTTTTTCTTATGAAAATTGTACTTAAATTATATTTGACTGAAATATTCACACCTCTTTTAGAACCGCGCTCGGGCCTTTGAAGAGTAAATCCAACGCCTTACCAAATGAACCACAGAACATTATAAAAACCCTCTTTTGTTTACCATAGATATTTATTCGATACATCCCATGTATTGGTGTTACGTAAAATTTAAAAAAATTAACTTCAAATAATTAAACTGTAATTTAGATTTTAATTTAATTAAAACAATTAGTTTACTATTGATCCAGTTATTAAATTGAGTTATTTTCATAATTAATCGTGCAAAACGATCTTATTAGTGCTGCCATACAGCGGCAACAAAACGAAAAAGATATTGCTTTATTATATGTACACTGCCCGCAGAAAGTTCGTAAACATACCTTTGAAAGGCACTCATTTTTAGAAAGTGATATAACTTCTTAAATAATCAATAAAAAAACAATTCTTATTTAAGCTTTGAAAAGCTGAAACAATAAGCTTTCCAACTCTGTAATTTAAATTAATTTTTTATTAATTTTTAGTTAAGTTATACTGTTTTGAAAATATTAAAAAAATTGCTAATTTTTATGTTTTTTCCAAAAAGTTCTGTGTCACGGTGAAAATTTGTGTGAATCCTAAAACCCAATACAAATGAAAGTTTAGACCCTGCTTTTTCTAAGAAAAAAATTTAATAGGTTATTGATAATATACATCGAATTATCGCAATTCAAAAATTTTTTGACAACTCTTGAACGTCGTTAAACAAAATGTCAAATTGTGATTACTCGATAAAAATAATAAAATATCAATTAATTTTTTTCCTGAAATGCTCTTGCGTAATACATTCATTTGCACTAAATTTTAAAATTTACGGAAGCCAGTGGCAAATTTAAAAAAAAAATTGAATTTTTCGAGATAAAGATTCACAGATTATAGTTTCATATAACGTCTTTTGTAAATTCCAAAATTCTAAAAAATTAAAATCTGAAAAAAATTAATGTTTAAAAATGAAAGTTTATTAAACTTAGCAGATGAATGATTATTTATTAATTTAATTAAATAAATATACTTACTAAAATTGGAGAAAAAAAAAAATAATTAAGTTCTTTATTAAACGCTAGAAGAGAAATTTACTTCTAAATTGTTGATGTGCACGTTATGAGTTCTGAATGTCAACTAGTTTTAAACAGAGAATTCTAGCACTAGCCACTACCTCCCATTACGAAATGTAGTTCTCTCACCACCCATATGGTTAATGTATGATATTTCTTACTAGAACTTAATGAGGTTTTCTTGGGGCAATTAGAAGCTGGTTTTTTACTAAAAAAACTGACTAAGGACAGCTTAGATTTTCATTTGGCTAATAATGATTAGACACTTCTTAGAAAATCTTATGTAACCCACAGTAGTTTATCCGTGAAAAAAACCAATTACTTAATACATAATATTCCTTACTGGAACCTAATGTGGTTTTCATGAGGCAAATAGAAGCTGGTTTTTTTACTGAAAAAACTGATCTCAGATTTTCGAATGGAAAAAAAAGCTTGGCAACAGTATTATAATTTTACTAGGTCCTGCTAGGGTTTTTAGAAGGTAAATCTTTATTAGGTTAAAGTCAGAAATCTTACCTAGTACCTAATGAAGTTTCCACACCAACCTTCGCATTTGGGCTGCCTCTTAAATATCTTATTGGGACCAAAAAAGATTTTAGTGGGGCTTTAATATTAGAATTATCTAATGAGGCCCCAATGAATTTGAAATATTTGCACCATCAAATTGTTTCTTAGAAATATTTTTGTATTAATATTTTAAATGTTTTATGTCTAATCATAAAATTATGGTTAATCATAAAATTAAATAGACATGGAAAAAAAATTAGGTTAGTGTGATCCTATTCCTATAAAAGAAGCATGTTTGATTTTGAAACTTTTGTCTCTCTTTTTCCGGAGCAAAATTCGATTTTGCTCCTTACGAAGTCTTACTCAGTTTCGCTCCCTAAGAGAGCAAAATTTTGTACTTGTTAGCACTTGTGAAGAAACAATATCGTATGCACTATGGGAAATGCGTTTTTTCTCTCTTGATGCGTAATATACTACATTTTAAAATAAATTTTCTGACTTGCTCAAAAATATAGTAAATTTTATCATAATGTCAGTAGTGATATTTTACGATGAAATATGGTAGAGTTTACTAAAAGCTGTAGTTAATTAAATTATGTATTTTCCTCAGTATAATTTGGAGTAAGTAAAACTTTTCTTTTAGTCATTTTATTGTAAGAAGAGATCAAAATCCACATAATATACTGTCCGAAATAAATGCAATTTTTACGTACACTTTGTAAAATCTATTTAATTATATCGTAAAGGAAAATTCTTTTATTTGTTCAAGAAATTTACAAAATTTACATTTAGAAGATTAAGAAAATTTATTAAGTCATTTTGTACATGTATAAAAAACAAGTTTTTAGTATATGTATAATAATTCGTTGCCCGTTTTTTAGGTAGTGTATTTTTTATCTTTTTAAAGCAATCACTTAAGGTGATGCTGAAGTCAAATTAGGTTTGTCTCACTTTCTCATATCTTGGTTTCCTTCTGTCAATCTTTTTGTTCTTTAATAACTTCGGCATCATCTTAAAAAACTCATCAAATAGCCAAATTATATCTTTTATTAATATTTTTCATGTCAACTCTTATAATACAAAACAAGAGAAAGTGATTTGAAAACATGAAATTATATTTTTATTAAATTGATTGCTTCGGTTGAATTTATACTAAAATTAAAGTAATGTTTTTGTCTTGCAAATGAATCTTCAAGTTGTCTATTTTTAAATGAAGCCTTTGTCCACATTAGTTTTCGTTCATTTGTCTAAGCAAATATTATGGAAAATTCTTTAACTGATTGCAGTTAACATAGCTCCAACACATTACTAAAAAAATCTTAGGGTCTCTTTTAACAATAGACTTTTAAATTATATAAGATACATTTTTGAGAATTTTCACGTTTTACTCAAGGGTAGATCTGAACGACTCAGAAAATTATGTGCGCATGCGTATCGCACTGCTACCAACTTAGGATACACAAAAGTTGCGCATTGATTTTATTAGCAAGTGAAAGAAAATTATATTATGTTTATCCTAAGTTGGCAGCAGTGCAACGCGCATGCGCACATCATTTTCTGGGTCGTGCACTTTCTGACTCGTGCAACTCTACCTACTCAAAAAGATAATTGATGCTAGAGCTAGTTTAAGAATCTTTAATCATAAAGTAATTGCACTAAAAAAAAAATTACTTTTTCGTGGAATTTGCTTATACTTTGAAAATTAAAAACTGAATATTAGTAATTAATTTATACAACAATTGAAATCAGAATGTGCTTTTTGAAAAATTACAAACTATTTCCTAACACATTCCAAACTATCTTAATACTTTTTATTATAAAAATTGTAATGTGTTAATGTACATCGGTTATCTTTATATTCAGGCTAACGCACGCAGTTTATGGTGAACTTTCTAAGAAATACTGTAAAAAGATCTTCTTGATTGTAATTTTTTTATTTTCACAATCAGTTTAGATGATTTTAAAAGAACTCAATTAATTTTGCAATCGCTTTCCTTTTTTATTGACAGCTTTATATTATTACAAGCTTATAGACATTTAATGATTTGATTTTCTCGTGGAATAGTGAAATAAAATACCTGTTTTATAAATATGATTTTTTTTTCTAATACTTTTAGAGAGATTGAATACATGCATATAAAAAAAGTAATATTCAAAGAATAGTTCATGTATGAATACTCATGAAACAGATTTTGATGAAATCATTTCAATGCTTTTATGGTAACGAGGAGACTGCATTTTGAACTGTTCTTTTTACTACGATTGTAATACAATAACAAGAGATCAAAATATAAAGTTTGTATTATCTTAGCGTCAAAGACTACTGTGTGTCTTTTGAGAATGTCATTTCAGTTTTTCACTTTCATCATATTAATCTTTTTTATTATTAATTTTTTAACAAAGCTATATCCAGTTTACAGTAGATAAACAAATTCAAAGTTGCATAAAACATTCGATACCACATTACAGCCATTAAACTAAACCCTTGACGGCTGGAGCGCAAAATTCCATTGTTGTAGTTTCCAAAGAGCGGGAGAGATCGAAATAGAATTCTCGGTTTAAAAAAGGTACTATCGAGGGTAATCCAAGCTGAGCCGCAGATCACAGCTAGCAAGCAATTATCTCGCACTCGCCAATGAACAAACTACCGAATTGTATTTCGGCGTTTAGTCATTGCAGCACGTGCTGATAAGAAGACCCTCTTTCGAGCATACATATACTACGTGTATTATCTGCTGCGGAGGATCACTTGGTGCATATATGTGTGGGTTATAAGGCATCATCCCATGTCACACAGGGTGATGCCTTGAGCGTGTATGCACTTATGCAAACCAATTCGGCATTGTAAATGTATCTATATATATATATATATATGCACACAAAGTCATATATGAAAACATTAAATTAAAAGCGTCCCTTGTTTTGAATGACTTTGCATTGATTATAATTTGACTAATTTTGGTTGTGATATGTGTTTGACGAGGTTTATCTTTCTGCAAACAAATTTAATCTAGTGTTATTTTTAATTTAAAGGACAATGAATTTGTTGAACATAGAAAAATTCAGTAATGAGCAAAAAAACTTGTACAACTTGAATATAAAATATGTTTAAGTATAAAGCAATTGTATAACAGCGAAAGTAATAAAAAAGTAAACAAAATTTACGAAGGTTTCATTTCAAATGATTATATGTAGAACATAATAATCATTTTATTAACTTTGTTCTTTGCAGTAGAGAACTTTAGACACTACGAAAGTGAGATTTAATGAATCTTGTAAAAGAAGCACTCTAGTAGCTATTACATAAAAGTGAATGTTATTTCGTTTACGAATTTTTGTTCTTTAATTGTTTTTCACGATGTTGGAACTTTCGTAAATTTTAAACGCAATTTCAGAAAATATTCCAAGATTCTTTCACAATATCTTGTTTATAATTGTAAATTAAATATATAAAAAAAAATGACAAACTGAATGAAAAAATAATCTTGTTTATTAATATTAACTGAAAGATTGCTATTTAGTTTGTTATGACAACTGTAAAATAATTCGTTAAATATAACTCGATTGTAAATGTAAAATAAATTACAATCTTTGTATTTGCTTTCTTTCTGTTGTCAGAATGGAAAATATTTTTTTGATTGTAATTGAAATAAAATAATATCTTCATTTTTGAGTTTATATGTTGACATGCACTTAATGCAGATGATAACATGGAAAAGTACTTTAAAAATAAATCAGAGTTGAGGCATAAAATTAAAATTATTACAAAGTTGTTATGAAGAAAGTAATTTCTTAAAGCATATGATATCTTGAAAAAATTGGTGTAGAGTATACAGAAAATACATAACTGCTCAGGTAAACAAATAAACTAAGTAGGTATTAGTATTAATAGCATTTTTTGCTTTCTTTTTTTTACTCGACTGGATTAAATAAAAATCCATTTCTGCAGACTATTTTCTTAGACTATGGTATTCACACTTCCAAACCGTTTCACTCCAATTTTCCTAAAGGAATTTTTTTGTGTTTCAACCTTAAAGATTTTACATTTTACAGCAGAAGAATAAAAAAGGAAGTGTTTTTTTTTTTATTAAGTTTTACAAAAAAATGACACAATATTTTATGAAACAATTCTTTTGTGTTTTCCTATAGTCATTGTTTCTGGCGAAAATAGCCTGGGTTAAAAAAAAACTAACGGACATCCTAATATATATGAACACCATTCTTTCTAATCAACATACTTATTTGACAACAGGAACAATCGACTTTCTAAGCTTATAGACATATTCATTCTGTAAGCGTTGAAATCACAGATATTATGTTTTTCTCCTTGAACAGCAGATGGAATTGCTGCGAAAAAATGCGAATCGCAAAGTGCACACGTACACGAAGATAGCATGCAGGCTTACATGTGCTGCATATAAATGTGAACGCGACCTTAGTACGGGGTTGGTGTACACTATAGCTTTAGCGTATCTCGTCGCCAACATAATGGACTTTTAATGTGGTATCACTCGATTTACGAATCGATTGGCTGACGTTGCATATCGATTATCACAAACATGTCCATAATATTCGATGATTATCTAATGAAACAAAGCTCATTTTAGTAAGATCAATGTATAGTGCCGATGTGCAATTGCGCAGTGAACCTCAACTAATGTGAATTTACCTACTGTATTCTTCTTAATTTAAAAGAAAAAAACAATGTACAATAATACATTTCTCTTGTACCACTTCTTCTTCTGTGCTGCTGTTGTTCTTCGATTGCAACTTGTTTCGTTCATCAAATTCACTTGTTCCAGCAGCATACATATATATTATTGATTATGCGTAAAAACATATTTCATATGCGACGTGTAAACGAAAAGGTCTGATTTCAGGTTTCAGCGTTGCTTTTTTCCTGCATGCAGGAACTTCATTGAATGGCAATTTATTACTCGTATTTAGATATGAAAATCAGCAAACAGATTTGCATAAGAAGTGATTCAAATTTTGCGAAAAGTCAACTGCTGAAAAGCTCATCCGTGAGTACATTATATTATTAATAATCCAATGGAGAAGGGAGTTGCCGAGGAATTATTTTCCGACGACTCTCGTATTTTTCTCCCTCTAAACTCAGCGGCTCACAAACTTCCAGAAGTACTTAAGTGAATTGAGTTAGCCAACATAAGCCTCCTCCGTTCCAGTCGATCGTGGCCGTTTTCCCGTCCAATCCCTCTCAATTGGATTCCATCGCATTTTTGGTATCTTTTTTTTCTACCTTTTTCTATCAGACTATTCATTAACCCCGTATGAACACGACATGTACAACTGGTCTTCTATTCTAAGCAAGTCCAATTGGTATGTTGTTTGCTAAAGATAAGGGTCGTCAGCTTGCAAGAAAAGAAAGGATCCCATGATATTTTTTCACAATGAAAGAGGCAAACACACGCATGCGGTAAGATAACTCGGCATACAACGCGTCCTTAGAGTCAATTTTATTTTACGATTGCAGAGGGATGCGTTTGAGGATAAAAGCAATGGCAAGGTGTGCTTCTGTTTTTTCTGAATATTCACTTTAATTTACTTGATTTATAATGTTATCAGAACGACAGTGGTTTTTACAGTAAAAAATATCTGATATTTTAAGGTTTAAAATTAACATTTAAAATGTTAAAACCATTCGTTATTTTGAGATAAGTGACTACTAAGATATTTTAATTTAAAACTTCTTTCTTTTTCTGTATAGTTGAATTCATTGATTCAATGAGCAGAAAGAAGATAAAACCATTCAAGTGATTGAAAATTATTTCAAACAACAAATTAAAAGTGACCCAATAAAGCTTTATTTGAAAAAAATTGTTTCGTATGATTTTTGTTTAATAAAATGCATTCGTTTAAATTTACTGTTTAAACTTTTTTTATAACACAAAATGTCTATTTATCAGTACAATTAAGAATGAATGAAGTATTATATCATCTGTTTTATTTTTTGTTTTCATCATAGATT
>JABFPM010004782.1:0-12134 GCA_022817325.1 Idris sp. 1 HC-2018 | reverse complement strand
CCTTTCATTGTCATTTCAAAATTTTATTTAGTTGAAAAAATAATATTGAGAAATTAATATATTCAATATTAATTTATTTTTTAAAATATTAAAAAAAAGTAACTTTTAAAATTAAGTTTAACATTTGCTAAATTAATTGCTTTTCATTTTTTTAACAAAAATGTAATCATAATACGATTAATAAAACTAATTATCTTTTCAATGTACCATTCTAATTAAAAGTAAAACATATTAAGATTGTTTAGAAATGTTTTCTTTCTGAAGAAAATTCTATTTAATTTTGTCTTAGTATATAAAATTAATTTATTATAAAACTTACAATGTATGCTGCTCAATATCTTTGGATCCAATCCTTGTAATTCACCTGATTTGGATTTTCCTCGGGTCGTACACTTTTTCAGAACTTCCGTCTGCACTAGAAGGTGCAGCAAATCTCGCGTCATTTTCTCTGGATTATCAGAATCTTTCTTCAATATGACATGGTCGGAATGTTTTATAAACACTCCTGAACCTTTTGGAATCTCCATCTGATGAATTATTTTTTAATTATTAAACAAAATTCATTATAAAAAATCATTTCCAATTAAGTAAATATTGTAATATATTAAATGCAGTCATTTTTAAAAAAAATATATTAGTACACAGGTCAATAATTACTAAACTTAAATAAAATGTGTATAAAATTTAAAAGCATTTACAAAATCAAACTTATGTATATTTATGTATTGTGCTAAAAAAATGTCATTTGTTAATAATTTCAATTTTTGTCTGTAATCATCTGTTCCTTTTTATTTGAAATATTTTGCTTTTCATTTTTAAAGATCAATTGAATAATTTTTTTCCAGAATCTCACCGAAATTAGCTCAATATAACAAATAATGATTTAGTTCTATTTATCTGGGTTCTTTGAGATTAATAATTAATTAATTAACAAATGTAAAAATAAAATGAATTTAAAAAATTATATTAATTGAGTTAATTCCATATCAAATACTGTACACCAAACTTATAAACAATTATTCTAAATTTTATGAAATTCTTTTAATATAATTTTTGTTTAATGTTTTACTTACCATTTCATTTTTAAATATTTGAGCCACGGTGTCTTTATTGTCTATAAAAAATTTGGCCATTTCTTTGACAACGTCTGCATCCTTCTCAGTTTCTTATGTATTAAACAAAAAAGCAAATATTTAATTGCAAGTATAATTAATTAAATATCACAATCTAATAAGATTTTAAAATATCAAAGCAAAATTTTTATTTCAATTTGAGTTATAGTTAATTTAAATCAGACCAATAACGGTTAATTTATTGACATTACAATTGACTTTCAAAATATTCGTCTTATAAAGGTCAATTAATACAATTATATGTTACACGCAAATAGTTTTTTTAGATTTTAAATTGTAAAATAGATATATAAAAATATATTAATTGTATACAATTATTTGAATTATAATTTGAGTGCAAAGTGATAAAATCTTAAAATTACAATAATTATGAAAATGCAATTTTTTTTCAATTTAAGCTTCAAATTATTTAATATCACAACTCAATTTATTTATAATTTAATATTCAAAATTGTATAATGTTAAGAAATACAAAAATAAAAAAAAATAAAGTAAAGTGGGATGATTTTGATACAAAAAAAGTAATTGAGAAACTGAAACCTATTTTTTTTATTTCATATAATAAAAATTTAAAAATTATTATAAGATAATCAAAAGAGTTTAAAAAATTAGCAGAATCAATAAATTTTTACAATTTAAATTTTGTAGCACAAAAATTCAACTTGTCACATTTACCACAGCATACCACAATTACCAAAATGGACCTGTGAAATTAAGGTAACGAACGTAGAAATCTAGAAATTTAAAATTCCTTCATATTGAGTTTTATATTTCTTGTTGTCTGAATTTTTAATTTATATTTTATTTTCTAAAATATAATATTATATGAATATGTAAAAATCTACAAAGTTATATAAATTAGAAAAAAAATAAATTATTTTGTTAAATTTATTAAAGAAACATAGAAAAAAAAATAAATTCTTGTAAAGGTACGTTTCATCGTGACAGTAATTGTATTTTGAAGCACATTTTTTTTATTTAAACGTAAATTGATATTTAAAATGAAAAAATGTTTAACGCAAATACAAAAATTGTTCATTAAAAATTATTTTTAAATTGGGTGAATTTATAATTTTTCTATTTTTTTACATAAATTACATCACATTTTAAATTTTAATTTGTTTTACTACTTTTCTAGTAGGTGATTCTTATGTAGAATTTTCTGAGGAATCCGAATCTGCAATAAAAAATAGGGATTCCTATTTAAAAAATCAAAGTTACCCCCACCCCCGCGGGTGGGGAGTTGAGTTTGATGTCATTGGATGGCCCCCATTCAGACGAACAATTTTCATTACCCACTTTTTTAAATCCGTTGTGTAGTTTTCGAGATATTTCAATGTCTTTAGATAAAATGAACACCCTGTATATATATGAAAATATATTTTCGTCCGTGAGGGATGTAACTTTAATTTATAAGTACCCGCGTGGAAAAAAACGGTCTGGACGCGGTATGGATCCAGTCTGGATACAATCTGGATGAAATATGGATAGAGTCTGGCAAAAATAGTATGGATAAGTCTGGATTTTGAGCGAGTCCCATACTATATCCAGACTCATTTGAAAACGTGAAAAAAGTCTGGATATAGTATGGACTTGGTATGGAAAAACAGTCAGGATAAATGTAACTTGCCAGACTTGATCCATACTTAATCCATATTTTTAAAATAGTCTGCACAAAGTATGGATTGAGTATGGCAAACAGTCTGGATAAAACATTTATCCATACTCAATCCGTATCTTTAAAATAGTCTTGATACAATCTGGATGAAGTATGGATAGAGTCTGGCAAAAATAGTATGGATAAGTCTGGATCTTGAGCGAGTTTCATACTATATCCAGACTCATTTGAAAACGTGAAAAAAGTCTGGATATAGTATGGACTTGGTATGGAAAAACAGTCAGGATAAATGTAACTTGCTAGACTTGATCCATACTTAATCCATATTTTTAAAATAGTTTGCACAAAGTATGGATCGAGTAAACTTCGTTTCATTAAAAATTAAAATTTATAATCAAGTTTTAATTTGAGTAGAATTATATGATTATATAAAAACAATTCATGTAATTTGACATCAGTTTTTCAATGAGCAAAAAACAAATAGGAATTAATTTGTTACAATAATTAGATACACAATTATTTTAAAGACATATGTTTATAAAAATGGAATACCATTTCATTAAAAAAAATAAAAAAAAAAAATAAATAAAGAACAAACAAATAAATAAATGAAATTACTTGTATATATAAAACATGAGTTAAAAGTCTTATTATTTATAGTTTAAAATTTTGAGGTATATTTCATGTTTTTAATTTATGATCATTTTATAAAATTTTCGTTTTTAAATCATTTTATTGTTATATTTTTATAAAAGTTAATGATAATATATATATATGCGTTATCAATGAAATAAATTTTACTAAAGTATTATGGGAGTAGTATTAAACGGAAAGTATTAAACGGTAGACGAAATATTTGTTTAAATACTTTTATTGCAGCTGGAAAGTTATTTGCTTGAAATTTTTATCATATGTTATAAATTTGTTTTTTAAATCTAAAAATAATACAAAATAAAAAAAAAATATTGTAATTTAACGCTGAATATATATTTTTTAACCCTCGAAGTTACTTTTTATTTCTCTTATTATCTAGCATACTTTAGAAAAATGTTCCTTATTTTAAAATTAAAAACAATTGTTAGGATGACAAACTATTTTATCGCAAAAAAATTAAACAAATAAAACCTTCAAATTTGAAAGTTTACATTAAATGTAAATTAATATTTTATTTAATCTCGCAGTTAAAAGACCTATGAAAAATATATTTTCAACAGTTTTTTATGTTATGGTAATACAGAAATAATACTGTTATTTTCAAAATTTGTCTAAATCTTATTTTAAACAAAAAATATTTACACTTATTTCAATTTGTTTCATTCAGTAAACGAAAAACAAACTTGCATGTGTCTTTTAAACAGCTTATTATCTTAGTATGATAAAATTCTAACTTATATCTTTTGATCTTATTTTAAAAAGAATATTTTCCTATTTTACATTTTTTTAATCTTTAAGTGACAATGGAATTATTATTCAGAGACACTTCTTAAATAACATTATTATCTTAATTTAAGAAAATACAAATAAAGCTTCAATTTTTAAAAAATATCAAACTTTTATAAGATAAAAATAATAAAAAACACATTAATATACTTATACAGTATAAAAAGTATGGGTACACCTAAGAATTTTGAAAACAATTTCTGAATTTAGTTTGAAATATCTTTAACACTTTTACTGATAAATGCAAATGCATTTTTGTCCTAAGTAAATTGAAGTTTCAGCTTTCAAATGCTCTGGTCAAAAGTAATGTTTGTTTCATTCTACTATTTATGGCACCTACAATCATAATAATAACGTTTTTTAGATCATAAATTTCAAAAAATCATATCACTCTTAAGAGTAATCAAAAAACCTTGTTATATAGAGGAAAATTCTCAGAATTTTACAATCTTTAAGATCATTTCACGGGAAATTTTTCGTTACAGCCGGAAAAAGTCCTCCAGCTAGTTGAACTGAATATTATATTTCATTAAAAAATCACTGATTTTTTATAAAGCATGGTGTGCAAGTGGTTGAAAGGTATCACGATAATTAAATTAGAAATCTGAATTATAAATGGCTTAAAGATTCAAAAAAATGAAGTGACTATGAATTTCATCGTATTTTATAGCCAATATCACCCGCTACTAAATCGGTGATTTTTCAATGAAATATATTCTAAAAGTTTAACTGGCTGTAGAAATTTTTCGGACTTTAACGAAAAATTCCCCGTGAAATGATCTTAAAGCTTTTACAATTCTGAATATTTTACTCTATATAAAAAGGTTTTTCGATCACTCTTAAAAGAGGTTTTTCGAAATTTATGCTCTACAATACATGGGTTTTATAATTGCAGGTACTATAACTAGTAGAATGAAACAAACATTACTTTTGACCAGAGCATTTGAAAGCTGAAACTTCAATTTACTTAGGACAAAAATGCATTTGTATTTATCAGTAAAAGTGGTAAAGATATATTAAATTAAATTCAGAAATTGTTTTCAAAATTCTTAGGTATGCCCATACTTTTGAGTGGTACTGTATAAACTATCTTCCACTTTTCACAACACTTCTTAGCTTTACTAATTAATGTTGTCCTGTTCGTCACTGCTCCTTTTATCTTTGCTGCTTTCATCATCGCTGTCTGATTTATAATTTTCATCTCCAGTGATGAAGGTTCCATGTTCACTTTCACTGTCACCTACCATACTTGTTTCTCTACTTTCATTTCCATTTGCGTCATCCTGTTCTCTTGCTTCCTCGGAGTTTTCTTCATTTTCGCTTACTTCAGTTACATTTTCTTTATTTTCACTCTTGTCATTTTCATAATCACCTTCAATTTTTTCCATTTCAGTTTCTCTTTTCTTACATTTGCTATTTCCACCATCCTTATCCAATATTATTTCGTTTTCTTCGTCTTGTTTGCTCTCGTTTGTTGGGCATTTTTCTTTTTCTTTTATTTTTTTTTCCTTATTCTTTTCATCCGTGTTACAATCTAATTGTCTTTTTTTGCCTTTAGTTTTCGATTTTAAAGCTTTGCGAATTTTTGAAGGGTTTCTTAATTCCTCACATCTCAAGTTAATTACTCGATTTACAAAAACTGCGTTAAATTTCTTTTTCGAGCCAAGGGGAAAATTTTTTTTGGAATAAGATAAAACGTAATCTACAAATAATTAAAAATATATTACAATTTCAAAAGATATTATAAATGTAAAAGTTCAATAAATTTAAATAAAATTCAATAAACATTAAGCAATAAACATATACAATAAACTTATTGTTTTAGTTATTAATAAAGAAAGTTATAATATGTCCAAAATATAAATAATATTAATTAAACAACCAATAAGCCTCAAAGTTTGAATAATTTTAATTGAAAGTCATCAAGTTATCACAATAAAAGTATCATATTAATTTTTTTTTTTTTTTTTTGGGAAAGAGAAAAAAATTTCATTAATTCATTAATACTTAATTTGTTATAAAAGTTATAAATTATATTTTGAATTATATAATTACATATTTATATATTATTATTAAATAATTTTTATTATTGTATTTGTTATTTTTTTTTTTAATAAAAAATATTGTTAGTATATGTGGGTATTGTATATTTTGTTGCTGAGTAATTAAATAAATAGTTGCAAGAAAATAATAAAATATACAAAATTAGTTTTGTTTAAGAAATCTTACCAATTTAAAACAAAAATACCTATTTATAAAACAGTGTATAACAATTTCTTCTCAAAAATCTATTTTAATTTAATGTTAAATAAAAGTTTGAATTTTATTAAAGCTTATGGCCACTCAGTGATCCGTTATAAAGAGTTATTACAACAATACAATTATTACAAAAATTGCTACAACAATAAAGTAGTAAGTAATCAGATTATTTGTCGGTATAACTTTAATTTGTTGATATTTACTGATAATCATATATTTGTAGCTGGCTACTATCAAAAAAACAATTTTAATATTTCATGATATATAATAACTATTATTTTTTTTTATACTCTATTGCAATACTTACGTTGAATTGCTTGTAACATGTTTTCATTTATAGCTTCATATCCTTGTTTTTTACCACGAGCTGTTGATTTCTTCAAAACGTCTTTGGGAATTAGTAAATGCAATAAATCTCGTGTCATTTGTTCAGGGTTATTTTTATTTCCCTCCAGCATAATGTGTTCTCTCATTGAAATAAAGATTCCGGAACCTGATTTTAGTTCAATCTATAACAAATAAAACATATGTTAATTGCTATTCTCAAAAACAGCATTATAAAAAAATTATAAAATAACTTAAAAAACCATTTTTAATTTTGTAAATTAAAATATACATACATAAAAATAATTTTTTACATTTATATAATTGTAAAAATTTATCTTTTTATTTGAAAAAAAATTATTAAAAGTTAAAAACACTGTTTAGAATCAAAAATAAATTTTGAACACTTTACTTTAAATATTCGATAAAATAAATTATTTTTTTATATTAACATATATAACTTTAAATTGAAGTAAAACATCATTATACTAAACATATGGAAATTTCTATCTTTAAACAATTCAAATTTTCTTTCTTATTGTTGTTATACAAAATAAAAAACACTTTTTTATTTATTTATCGTTAGTTAATGAGTCATGCAATTAATAAAACTGGAAATTTTTAATCGTATTTAAAAAATAAAAAAATTAATGCATTTTTAAGAACGTAAACAAAATAATTTAAAAAATAGATTACTTTTATAACAATATTAATGGCTGAAAACGCATATCCACAAATGCATACGAAATAATAAAAATGAAAATGTAATTATTACAGGTTTTGGCCTTCATGGAAATAATAAATCGATTTTTTTTTGCAACTGTCCAAAAATATGTTTTTATACATACATTTATTATAATACAAATCATATTTTATAAATCAAGATTTAATGTCATAAATATATTATCTTTTTGAAGTTGTAAAAATTTTTTTATATAATCAATGAAGAAATTTGAATTTTATGTTGCATGTTCCTAAGAAGTAACAAACGATATTCTTGTCAGCATTATGAAATGTACGTTTTGAACTGCAGTATTAAAAAAAATTGTATAATGTACATTTTAGAATGACATTTACTAATAGTTTATATTTCAATTTAAGGAATGTCATATTTAAAAAATTATAATCGTTGAAACACAGCTTTTTATACATTTTTGCAATATAGATTTTAAAATATTAATAATATACAAGAAATTATGTATTATAAGGTTCCAGATATTAAAATTTGAGATACTAAATTAATAAATATGATATTTTTTAATTAAAATAAATTTTTAAACATTATACAGTAATTACTCATTTTTTTCTTAACTAGAATGCAGTTTTATATGACATACTTACTTTACTCGCTTTTTTTTTTTTTTTAATTTTCTCGTTATTCTCAACAGGTTTTTCGACTTTGAAACGTTTGTCAGAATCTTCTTTGTCTCTTGATCCTCCATCGACATTTTCAACTTCAGATGTCGCTACTGTTGAAGTGAATGATTGTGTGGTACATTTTTGTTTCTTTACTTCCACTCTTTCTTCAACATTTATTAATAAAGATGTTGCTTTTATTGAAGACGATGATTGATCTACAGAATTTTCTATCTTTTTCTTCTTTGCATCTTCTTTAATTGAAGATGATTTTTGTGAAAACTTAGTCCCATCTTTTCTCTTTTTATTTCTTTCTTCTTTCTCAATTTGTTTCAAAATATCTGTAAAAAAATGGAATCATTTGCGTAGATTGTTTTTAAGTTCTCATGAAACATTTGTTAACAAAAATCTTATAGAAAAATAATTTTTTATTTTTAAAAATATATTAACTTTTCATAAGAAATTGGATTACATTTTTTTTTTATTTTATTTGTAATAGACAGAGTTGCTAAATTTTTGCAATAACTATTTATTGTTAAATATGTTTATAACAATCAATTATTTATTAAAACAATGAATGGAGACATCCACTTATTTCTTGTATAATAAGGTAATATACATTATTGTTAATTTATTCTAAATCTGCTTTCATACAGTTAGAAGTATTTTACATTATGTTTATTTTAAATTTATTTAATAAAATATTGTTTAAATAAAAAATGTGCAAGCTGCAAGAACAATGTTTCAAAATTTCCAATTTATGTTTCTGAAAATTAAACAAAATTTAAATATACTTAATTATCCTAACGCATTTGCACTAAAATTTTTTTTTATACTGCTAACATTAAACTATTAACTGTAGCTGAAAATAATGAAACTACAGCTGTCTCGTAAATAGAGCTGTTCGAGATCACAGTAGCGCCATCTCGGTATATGAAGTAACTGCTCAATCTGTGGGCCTTGACTTGGCCATGTAATAATAGAAATGTATATTTCTAAAAAAATGTCATATTAATTTATGATACAATTCTTCCTATTTAGTAATTTGTAATTGTTTAATGTAATATTAAAATTGAATGAAAAAATAAGAAAAAAATTTTAAAAATAAAAAACCTAACATAAATAATCTATGATCAAAAGTATGCGCACCATCAATATCATCAGATTTCTCTAATTGCTTCTGCAAACTTTTGCTTGCTCTCTTCGCAGCTTCGTTGTCTTCCTTCTTTTGCTTTTTGAAAATTTTTGGTGTGGCAATCCTTTTATTTGGACGTTCATCCAGAGAACATATAATTTTTCCATCGCTGTCCAAAATTATATTTTCCAATGCTTTTTCATCATCTAAAAATAATTATAAACAGATTATTAATGTGTACTAAAACTTATTTATTTGTAATATAGCTTAACGTTATATTGTTATTAATTTTTTTTTTAATTTTATATTATTCATTTTAAATTCGTTAATAAACTATATTTATGTTAAAGAAAAGAGTATTTCAGGACAAATTTTTTCTACAATAATTTTTTGTGAAATAATTTTTGTAAAAACAAACTTTGTTTACATTTAAACATCGTTATATTATTTGAATACTTTCGAAATTCAAGGTTTCATTCAATTTTCAATGTATCAAAACAATGTTTTGTATGATTAACTTTATTATATTTTTAAATTATCTCATTACTGTGTTTATAAAATTATTATTATATTTCTACGTAAATAATGTAATTTTTTCGAAAATTAGTTACTTTTACAAAAATTTATTATTTAAACTAATTTAGTAATTGATTAAATTAAAGTCGAATATGACCGTTTAGTACTATAAAATTATAAATTATAAATTTTACCATCAAACTTTACAATTATTCCGAACCACCTTTCAGACCCGTATGTTACCCAACAGTCCTCTCCTTCTTCTGCAAAATTAGGATGCACTAAGCAACTCAGCAAAACTGTTTTTTCCACAGTTTTTGGCCAAAACACCAAACACATTTTTTGTCTGTTTCTGTAATTAAATATAAATATTATTTCATAAAATGATTGTATTCTAATAAATGAATGTGTTTAAATATTACTTCTTTTATATGATTTAAATAATTTAATCAATTTGAACAATTTAATTTATTTTAACAAAAATTGTGATATTAAAAATAATGTAAAAAACATTTTTAAAACAATTTTTCAATTTTTGTTTTTAATAAACTTAATTTAATATTAAATAAAAACAAATAAAAAAGTATTTTAAACCAATGTTCAATTATAGTGCTAAAAATTACAATAGTTATTTTTGTTAATTTTTGGTTATGATTTGATATAAGTTATTCACTTACTTTTTTGATTTACCCATATTTTTTAGAAAAAAAAAATGGAAATTTTTCAAAAAATGATGAAAAAGCAGCGAAGGTTTTTACGTATAAGTGCAATGAACACAATTAATGATTCATGATAATGCGTCAGGGTCGAAATCAAACTGTAACCGTCTTATTGTCTTCATATAACAAAAATGTATATATGGATCATTAACATGCTAACACACAGATACAGGCTATGACGTCAGCATTGTTGATAGATAACCACGTGACAAAAACTGTTGCAGACTGAGGGGCACAGGACAAATTAGTCATAAGGTGGCGCAGACGACAAAATTGCAAAATGGTTACTATTTGAAGTTAAATTTTGAATTTTTCTAACGGCATGTTAAATGGAAAATTAATTAATTTCAATATATCAATCTAGCCGTTATTGTAAGCTGAAATTTATCTAAATTTCACTGAGTTATTTAAGGTAAATGTTTCATTTCGTACTAATAAAGATAAATGTAATGCATGGTTTAATCATTCTTAATTAATATATTATAAAATTATTTATTCTCGATTTTTCAATTCTTTTTTCATATTTTTAATTATATAAAGTAATGATTAATTAGTAAATAAATAATTAGTAAAACACGTTTTATTTTAAAAATTGTATTAATTCTCTTTACTTCTTTTTTCATACTTATAATACTTCTTGTTTTTCATTTTATATTTAATGTACAATATCTGTTACAGGAATTTTATGACACCATCGACATTCAGAGACTTATTAAACATAAAATTGGACATAATTAAAATATAATGACTGTGAACTATTACGAAAAATTGTACAAAATTATTTTGTTCCATTTCAAAAATATTGGACAAATTTATTATTGTTGTCGAGCTTCTACGATCATGTATGCACTTCATTTTTTTTTTAATCAGACTCATCAATTTTCATATTGTAAGAAATTATTCAAACTTTCAATGTCCATGTATTTTACTTTTTATATCATTTTATAACATTATTTAATTTATAAACAAGTTTAAAAGTATAATTTGTGGATCTATATTCAAATTTATAAACTTTTTCCGTTTTTAAGTATTACAATAACACACTCATAATTTTTTTAATTCAAATAATGAAAAGGCCTTTAAGTGAATATAGTAAGAGTAATAGAAGAAAATTAAGAAAGGTATTGCAAAGCAGAAGTCAGCATGATTCATACGAGTAAGTGTTAATACAGTATTTTTACTTTCTAAATGTCAACCAATATAATTCATTTAATTTTTACTTTATTGATGGCATTAATATCATTTACTAAATAATTATATTTAATTGATAATTTAAATTTCTTTATAAACTTTTATTAAAAATTTATTAATTTTATTTAATTAAAATGAATATATAAACTTAAATTCAGAGTCGAAGTCTTCATATACATGTATTTATGAATTCAAATAAAATTTTTGCACAATTTTTGATCGAGCAAAGTCGAGGTATTAATTGGCTTCAACAATTTTAGTAATTTTAATGAATCCATCGAGATTTTAAAATTAAAAATATTTTTTGTAATTATGTATTAGGGTGTTTCAAAAAAACCATGTTTTTGAAATTGCAGGGACGCACCCCTTCAAAAGAAAGTCCATCTAAAGACAAAAATTTTGCCCTAGATAAACAAGGTTTTGGCCAATATTTAGAGGTCGCT